>CM060964.1:209815914-209913414 GCA_030765045.1 Tenodera sinensis | reverse complement strand
TATCTCTGTTGCAATAGAATGCACCAAGCACCGTTTAAATTTCAAACGTATCCGACCATTTTCTTTTTGCCATGTTCATTTCCTCCAAACTAACCATTCGTTTCTTTCTGCGCAGTTGTTGCAGAAATACTCGACATCATTTTACAAAGTGTAGTGTGTTCAATTCCGAAATTTTTGGGCACTCCATTTGGTTAACCACGTCACTTAGGTAGCATAGTAATAGTTCCCTATTTTTCTACGTGTTTTTCCATGCTGAGCAAGAAACCAGGCAATTAGTCAGCACTTTGATTTTTAAATTAAGTAGTGCATTAAAATATTTTAGGCCTTAGAACTCTTCTTTCTTGACAGGGCTTTGCCACTCAAGTATGCATTTGATCTGCTATTTAACAAAAACAAGATATTAAGTGTTCTGTACGCGAGGTTTACCTCTGACCAAACTTGCAAATGGGTTAATATTTACTTGTGCTTAAAGTGTTTGCTTGTGTATTATTCAACACGTTTTTAGGGTAAATATACTTGACAGATTTTGTTTTTTATATGCCTTGAAAGTATTTACTTGTTTTATTCACTTGAACTCTAGTATTTACTTGTAAAAGTGCAAGTAAAAGCAAATACTTATTTTTATTCACTTCACCCTCTGTTGTGAGTGTGCCTATTGGAGGCTTCAGTTACTGTTCGGATGGGAACACGAGAGAACTGCGAAGCCTTCTTGTAGTACATAATACGAGAGTAAGGAGTGTAGAAATTAGTTGTCGTTGGGAAAACTCAAACAGTTCACATCATTTACAGTACAATAACATTCTTTGTGACTTAAGCGAACTATTGTTACAACGACTATGGCATGCACCCTATGTTTTTCATTTTAAATCTCACAAGTATAATCATAGCTATTAAAAAGTCACAATCAAAAATTTCGAGGACAATGTATGGAGTTAAGTATCAGTGTGGGGCCTAGGAGAAATTATTTTATACTTTCTAGTCTGTTTTAAATATGTGACATACCAAAACTTAATTTTCTTATAGAGGTATTCAGGTATTCAATGTACACAAGCCGCATCCAAAACTGGACATTCAGTCACTCTGTAAAAATAAATTAGTATTTATAGTGGGTTGAATATTAAATCAGACAAGGGACATATAGTTTATTTAGTTAACGCAAACTTTATTGGTAGCAATAGCTTTAGTCCGCCGTCCATCCAACCGAAGAAGTTAGTTTAAGACAAGCAATCACTTGCTACAGCACTCGTCAAGTTACTGAGAACAACCGGCCGATAGCCTGTTCATGTGGAGCAATTTGTGTAAGGACTATAGTGGTGTTCCAGTAGGAAGGCCGATGGACGCGCAGAAAGGAAGACATAGCTCCAGACTGGGATTTAGAGATCAACTAATCCACGTACCTAACGGCACAATTAAATATGATTGACCACGATATTTCGTGGGCATTACCTTGCCACATCCAAGGCAGCAACTTCTTCTAAACACACCCTTTTTGGTTCAGAGGACTTAGCAACATTATTTCCGAATAAATCTGGATATGAATTTTTTGGGTGCAACATAAACAATATCGACCTTACTATAAAGAAGTAGCAGAGAAAGTAAATACTATTAAATTTCTTAAGCATTTTCAATCTATTTTCTTCAACATTTTAAGTAGACGGTGGGGATACGAATCTCTGATGTAACAGCGCAGATAATAAGCTAAATAAATTTACGCAGCAACAACAGGAGATATCACTTGAAAGCCTGCCGCCAGAGAGAGCAGCCTGCTTTGCCTATGGGTGAATTCTTGTTGAAGAAACCTTCGTGTTACATAGAATTGCGGAGTGCAACTATGAGACATCCCTCCAAACAGCCTGCTTAAACAATAGAGTAATTACAGGAATGTGAATTTCTTTGTTTTCCTTAGTCAGAGCAAAAACAATGAGCCTTCTACACCGTATATAGCTGCGAGATACACAGGACGAACATAAAGGTTAAGGTTTACCGGAACCTCAGGTTCACGGGAAGACATGGATCCTGTTGTAAGACCAATTACATTGCTGTCGTATCAGTGACGTTTTGTTTGAACATACTGCGTGGTTTTATCTAACATGGGAGTCATACATTCTCCTTAACTGGAGGAGTAATATCCCATTTTCCTTATTTGGGCAAGCTGAAGGCGTGTGCGACTAAAAGAATGGAGTGATCATATCTGCCCTTGTACCTCTTTATTTGGTTACCAGCTGGCAAGCTTTTACTGATATCTCAGTACCTTTGAACTCTTATTAATACCTAGTAATGTAGAAGTCATGCAAGTGCCTGCTGACTAATGCCTTGCAATTTCTCCTTCGGTTCTGTCATGAAAATGTTTCACTTTAGGAGTAGTTTCTGAATAATTGGAGCCTCCTAAAACTACATCTATTGTGTAGCAGTCTTGTTTTATTTGATATAACTTTTTATACTCATCTTTCAACAAACTATTCATACAGAAGCTTACTCCCCTATCTATTTCATGCTAACCGAGATAAACATTTACACACATGGTTTTACTACATATTTCCTTGTAGGTACAATGGCAATAGGGGAAAGTAGCAGGCTTAATTATTTGAAAATTTAGGAGCTAGTTGCTATGTCATGGCTTTCAAATTCCGTTCTGTTTGCATGACCAGAAGAGGGAAAAAACGAATAACGACTTCTGATTTGAGAATAGCGTAATTATTTGGCAGCTAAAACCAATAAGGAATACCCCGGAAATGATTAAACAGAATCTGACTCGTGTGAGACTTTTGTCCCACTTTGTCCCCATTTTGTCCCTAATGGCTTACCAGTTGTGCAGAAGTACCATTAATAACGAAGAGCACTTCAGAGGATATTCCCAGAAAATTCATAGTACACCTACACTTCATTTGTCGTGAAGATATCTTTAAGGTATGGTATTTTAATCAGAATTGTGAGGAAATAAACATGTTCCAAACATTTTTTCCATACAAAGAGTCGTTTGGAGTGGGTGATTTTCCTGAATATCTTCTTGTCACATCCTTAAACAATGCTCAACTCAAATACCAAGTTTGGTATTTAACATTTTACTAATGATATTTTAAGTTGCAAGTTTTAAAGCTCCTTCCTTCTGAGGTTTAAATTACACGCGGTGTTTTGATTTCACTTATTAACATACGCATTTATTGCATTTGCAGACACTATTGTTGCACATTCTGAAGTAAAGTTTGCTCTTTAGGGATGCATTTTAAGTTTTCTGTTTTGCGCATAAAAATAAATGAATAGTGCTTTTAAAATTAATTGGTAATTTTGCAGCTTTAAAGGGCATACATTAAATTTCGTTTCAAAATTTGACCGGGACGCACATATTAGTTAATCGTTGATTTAAAAAACACAAAGCTGATGTGATAAAATGGCATCATTAATCACTTTGTTGTATGTTACCATGAGTCACAGAAATACTAAGCGGAAGGTTCTCAGGGGCATACAGAGGACTCAAGCAATGCTTATACTCTTTGTACACTTTGTACTCTTTACGTACACAAGAATGGTGAGCAGTTCGAAACATATATGATAAGGTATTGGAATATTCAAATCAATAATAAAAGAATTGCTCCAAAATGATTAATGCCACAAAAAGTTTGACTTCAATTTTAACCCTCCCCCCCCTCTCTCTCTGCATTTGTGTGTGGGACTCTGTGTGTGTGTGTGTGTGTGTGTGTGTGTGTGTATGTGTGTGTGTTTGAAAAGCACAATTCCAAAACAAAAAGTCGGTTATATACTAAGCTCAGTATTTAATTACAGCGTGTTCTAAGGATGCGATGTTGAGATTTCCAAGAAAATCCCCCACCCCAGATTACAAAATACATGCAAAATGTGCTTATTTTTTATTTCCTCTAAACGGCTCTAACGATTTTGATCGCAATATCTTATATTTAAGATATTTTCATGACGAAAAGTATATCTTGAATTTTTTGGAAATTGTCTCTGAAGTCCTCTTCATTTTGTACGTCATTTTTATAACTGCTTAAGAGATTGGCAAAACCTTACTATACCAAAAATGCAGATGTGGCTAAAGCACACATTGATGTAAAACGAACATATGTATTGTTATTAGTTCGAATTTTTATATTAACTCCTGAGTCGCTATCCGTTTTTTTACACACAAAGAGCATGGAAATTCAAAGCCATGACAACGCTTCACTTTTTGAAAATCTGAGTGCCGCTTCAGCTACTGTATCCTTTAATCCCAGGGGCACCCCTAGGAAGGATAGACGAGGTGAATAGATCCTAAGGGCGGCCGGATATTGCTACGACACAGCAGAGGACAGGCTGCATACATTTTTCCAGTTAGAAGCAGTCCGGCGTAGTCTGGCTCAGCCCGGTTCTTTCCCCAACTCTTCGAGTTCGTACTACAAGGGAGACACTGGATTATGAACCCGGCTCCCCTGCCCCTTCGGGCTTGTATCATCCCTTGGGGGGAGGGCGGAAACCAGTACTCTCAGGTTCCAATCCCGGAGAAGAGATTTCCAGAGCGCATTTATTCCCTCTGCCGTGCTGCTACCGCAAAACTCACCGACGCTTCCAACCCTGAAAGAAACCGAACGGGATGAAGGGTGAAATGAAATAATTAATGTAACGAAATGGAGGGACAGGAAATTCAAAGAATATGGAAATTCTTCCCAGCAATCGCTAGCGACCCGGGGAATCCTCGGAAAAAAAACCATGGGTCAGGAAGGTGGGCCACGGGGGTCGAACCCGCGACCTCCCGAATGCGGACCGTAGACGTTACCGCCTGAGCCATCCCGCTCGGTAACGAAAGCGTAGGTAACCGCTTAATGGAAGATTACTTCGATAAACAAAATATTAGATAGAATATGCTTTTGTAAGAATAATTTGTAGAAGAGCACGTAGTGAAAGTTATCAGGCTTTTTTCATACGCACACTTCTTACATAAATAACAATTTTTTAGTTTATCGACAAATGTTATAAAAAGTGTTCCGGATAGCCTACTGGGAAACAGAACAGGCGCCAAGTTAGGGAAACACCGGTCTTCCCTCTCTCTCCCTCTCCCGCACTCTCTGTTTCTTTCTAGATTAATAAGTCTGACAACTGTAAGCACATGTTTGCTGGGCGAAGGCAAAAGCTGAAGGAAATCCAATACGAGAACAAATGGCAGCTTACAACACAGAGCTTTTGCGTACAACCACCCACCACTCAACAACCCGTATTTTACTTTTAATAACGTCTTGTTTCTTCCATACTTGTACGTATTCCATGTTTATTATTTCTCACATTCTGGAATTCCTCGATCGCCATTACATAACAATCGAAAACCACTGCAGCTCAAAGCTTTTCACAATCTGATGAGTTATAGTCGAAAGTCCAAAGAAATCAGTTAAGTACATTGTTACCAAAGGCAGTGGTTCTTTTTGTTATTTGGTATTTAATATCCTTATTCTGAGTATACATAGGCATAATTTTCAAATGCGGAAGAAATACTTAATTTCACCCAATAACTCGGTATTACTATTTGAGGGGAAACGTACACTTAGGTGCCAAAAAAGTGGTGATGTAAATTGGAAATCGAAATGTTCTATACTTCACTAGAGTTTTCTGTGTTATACTTCTATTCAATGGCGTCAGTAAATTTGGACTTCGCTTTCATGTCTACTTTTGACATAAACATTATTGTGTGTTACTTATTTCTCACACAGCTTTCTCTCTAAAATAATGAATCCCTAAAATATTACATTTGACTAGTCTGTTTGCACCAATCAGAGTAGAATTCATTACCAGGATATTTCTGATCATTTCACACCAAACATAGCATCGCTCATAGGATCACGATTGTTTTTAATTTTTTAATTTGTTTATTTGTTTGTTTATTTATTTACTTGTTTACTTTTTTATTTTATTAAATCTTTTCCAGCAAGTCATAGTGAGGTGATAAGAGTTGGGTGGATTCGCATAAGTAAATTAAATATTTTCTTTCTTAACAATGCTGTTAATTACCAGGACCATATCAGTGCTATCGGTGTGCCTTACCCTCAGGAGCTATGTACATGCCAATAAATCTACCGACACGGGACTGTTGTTTTTAAGCAGTTGACTCGGGCCGGGTTTGAACCCGCGATCTTGGGTTCTGTAGGCCAGCGTCTAACCTACTGAGCCACTGAGTCGTGTGTTTTGTTACGTAAATACGGAAATCTTACAAAGAGAAAAACAGTATTGTGCATGGGCAAAATCGGCTCAGCTGGGCCACTCCCCTGAAATACGTTCTGTCTCACTCCACTGGCCAGCCCTTCCCTTCACTGCTGTTCAGGTCCCGACACGTCTCACTCAGTGGCGAGTATGGCTGTTTCATGGAGAGTGGCAGATATGCGGATTTCAATTTGCAAATATAAACTGTGACAATATCAAACGCAACATTGATCAGAAACATAAATCAAACTTTGGTGATCTTACAGGTATTTATTTACAATTTCAAAAGGTAGCTTTAGAATACTCGTATTTGTGAACACATAAAAGGGACGATATGATTCCACTTTTTAGTGGTTTAGCTTTTATTAGTTTATTTAATATAAACTTGTACTTCGTATTTGAAAGTTTGAACATAATATTAAGTTTAAAACCAAGGAATTTATTATGTTGATCACACAGTTTTAAAATATTTTTAGTGCTAAATACGAATGAAACTTTACTGCTTTATTGTGAAAGAGAAACAGTTTAGTATGTTAATCATAAGGCAGCGTTAGGATATTACGTGCATAAGTTAAAGGAAGGTTATAAACTTGAAGATTGCGTATTTTGCCTAACCACAGCAGGTGACTGCAATAATTAATGTATGCAAAATATGTTTCATATAAACAAAAAAGTTAATAACAGCGTAGAAACTATTACTGCCGCGCAGGTAGAAGGAACCCATCACTGCACGTGTTGTATCCAAACAATCTGTCACTCGGCAAGAGAATATGGGCTGGGTAAGGCAAGTTCAACCGCTATCCCTCCTCTCGTGCCCAGCTTAGATTAGAGGAATTAACCACTTTTTTCTTAAGTTTTTGGGTCCCCTGGACCACCATCTAAAACAATATTAGAAAAGCGCCTATGTGTGTGGGGGGGGGGGGGGAGGAGGAGGGGGGAGAGGGGGTGAGTGTGTGCAGGGGCGTATATAGAGAGTGCATTTAAGGGATGCTGATATAGAAATAACTGAAACGAAGTCAAACTTTCATTAATTTAAGATATAATTCATATGAGGAAGATATCAACCGCATCAGTGAACAGGGTATCTTGGCTAAATAGAGCTAATGATAGATCAGCATGATAAACAAGCAACCTTGTCGTCCCCGTGATCTAGGGCTAACATGCTAGCTCAGTGATGTCCATAGTTTGTGAAAGAGGGGAGTTTGGGTTTACCTTCTTCCACTACACGCGGACTTTGCCACTCTTTAACCCCCAGCCGTGTATTGTGTTGCAGTGGTGCTGTGGTTATATGCACGTTGTGTTTGATTTACGCAAGCACTTTCAAATCTTATGCATACACATCCGTTCATTAGTGACTTCTTTGGTACTGATTACATTTAAGAAGTCTATCGATATTTGGCGACAAAGTCGAAGTGCACAGCCTTAGAAGATACACCAAACGATCGTCGCGTAGCATATTGCGATAAAGACTTTTAGTATAGTTCAATTTGGGGAAACTCTGTTCTAAATATGAGCAGAGGTATACTCACTCTTAGGCACACTATTCTTGCAAATGCTTATTTCTCTATATACTTCATTTTAATCGACATAAGCATTTTCGGAAAGTAACAAATTACTAATCTTCTTATAGGTGCAAGGGAAAAATGGGAATACGGTAGGCTTTAAGCGATAGTGAAACGTTTTAAGAGCTGGTTGCTATGCGATGCACTTTGAAATCCCGTTCCCTTTGCAAGCCCAACAGATAAAACCACGAATAACACACTCCTGTTTGAGAGAAAAGTGTAAGTTTTAGCAAAGTCAAACAAATAATAAAGAATATCTCGGAAATGATTCACTCAAAAGAGAAACGAAGCATTTAACATAAATTATGTGTTTTAACGAGATCCACATTTTTATAAGTAAGCTTTTGTCTGTCTCTTATTGTTCACCTCTTATGCAAAAGTCATCCAGAATGAAGCGGTCTTCTGAGGACATATCCAGAAAATTCAATTTATGACTTAGAAACTGCCATGAAATCTCCTGTTTGTGTCTGTCACTGGATACTGACTGTCCTTCCGACTGAAGGAGTAGAGTAGGAAATAGCCTCTCATTACGTAAGATTCTCCAAAGAGAGAAGGTTGGACATCCCTGTGCTAGCTTCAGTTCCCGAGGTCGCAGGTTCAAACCTGGTGAAGGGCGATGGATTTTTTCGGGCAAAAGAATTCTTAGCATGACTTCCTTCGAAGGGATGTAAAGTCGTTAGCCTCGTGTCGTAGATTTACGACTCGTTAAAGAACCTCAAGCTTGATAAGAGGTCTCTGAGCAAAATTAAGCGGACTTTCATGCCAAGATTAGAATGGGGCGCTGAGAACTGCAACAATTAAAGAGTGCTCATAAATAAAACCAAATTTCAGTAATTTTAACAACCAACTTCTTTAGTATTTATAGGACCAGAAGGTAAGCAGAAGTGCATAGAGCCCAAATTTCAAACCAGGTATCACACTAAGCTAGCTATTTCAAATATTCTTGAAGAATTAACTTTTAGGACAGTCAGTCAGTCGGTCAGTCAGTCAGATAGGCAGTCAATCAGTCAGATAGTCAGTCATCAGTCAGCCAGCCAGCCAGCGAGCCAATCAGGCAGTCAGTCAGTCAGTCAATCAGTTAGTCAGTTACAGTCAGGCAGTCAGTCAGTCAGATAGGCAGTCAATCAGTCAGATTGTTAGTCAGTCATCAGTCAGCCAGCCAGCGAGCCAATCAGGCAGTCAGTCAGTCAGTCAGTCAGTCAATCAGTTAGTTACAGTCAGGCAGTCAGTCAGTCAGATAAGCAGTCAATCAGTCAGACAGTCATCAGTCAGCCAGCCAGCCAGCCAGCGAGCCAATCAGGCAGTCAGTCACTCACCCAGTCAGTTAGTTACAGTCAGGCAGTCAGTGACAGTCAGTCAGTCAGTCAGTCAGTCAGTCAGTCAGTCAGTCAGTCACAGTCAGTCAGTCAGAAAGTAGCACAGTCAGGCAGCCAGCCAGCCAATCAGGCAGTCTGCCAATCAGCCAGTCAGCCAACCAGCCAGACAGCCAGCCAGCCAGTCAGTCATTCAGTCAGTCAGCCAGTCATCATCAGATACCCAACCAGTTAGCCAGATGTGTGAACCACTAGAGTGCGGGAAGACCCACTCACAAGTTCCACTTTCAATTCACTACAAATACCATCTGCTACCATCTTGTAGAATCTACTTGTGACTAAATGAAGCAAGTTTTTTTTTCTTCCTTTCTTGTGTTTTCTGTTTTTAATTCCTATTTTCTTCAAATGATTAAATTTCCTGTCATACCCAGACGCTTATATACCAGGTGGCCCCCGGATAAGTAGACAAACTTTTGTGAGTTAAAAGAGTTGCAGAAATAACAGGTGTAAATTCAGTCAGTGGCGTGTGCGAACTTTGCTCTGCTTGTAAGAGAACAGAGCGCAGCGGCAAAGGAATTAATCACCCAGGCTTCAACTGGCGAGTGCAGCGCGTTAAAATACAGAGGAACAGTCTTACAATTTTTCCATTTCACTTACAAGACTTTATTTTCCAGGGAATAAACTCGTTCCTGTTTATACTACTGTCTAACATTACAGATTACAGATTTTAAATTGCCGTAACAAAATCCAAGCAAACATGGCGTTATTGTTTTATATTAAGCTATATTATTTATATTGTTTACATTATTAACCTTACTATTATTATTGTTTTGATTATTATGCTTATCATTATTGCTGTTGTTACTACTACTACTACTACTACTACTACTACTACTACTACTACTACTACTACTACTACTACTACTACTACTACTACTACTACTACTACTACTACTACTACTACTACTACTACTACTATTATTATTATTATTATTATTATTATTATTATTATTATTATTATTATTATTATTGGTGGTGGTGCTGCTGCTGGTGGTGGTGGTGTTGGTGATGGTGGTGTTGGTGGTGGTGGTGGCGGCGGTGGTGGTGGATAGGTGGTGGTGGGGTCGCGGTGGTGGTGAGGTAATGGTGGTGTTGCTGGTGGTGGCTAGTTGTGAACCAGCCATGAGTCACTCTGAAGATGCCCAACGCAGTCTTGGGCGAAACGTCAGACACTTCATCGACAATTCATCGCCTACAAGCCCGAAATCTATCATCTATTGGATTAACGCCGGCCGTGAAAGCCTAAGCATGTACATTCAAGAATATTGCGTTTTAAGCAAATCCCTCAAAGAATCGTTAAAGCATACCAGGTGTCCCACTGGAGCCGGCGACGCCGTAAGTAGATAACCCCTCGTGCGTTAAAATATTTGCAGAACTCCATGGCACAAGAGAGGCCAGTGGCGTGTTCCTCCTTTCAGCGACACGTGCTGTGAGAGACAGTTGAGCTAGCCTGTGTAGTCTGTGATAATAGACAATAACAGTACAAACAACCGAAAAGTTCTCACTTTACTTACAGGATCTTCATTTTCCAAGGAATGAACTCACTGCTGTATGGTGCTATTGTCTAACATTGGAATTGCGGAGTCTAAAGTGCAAACACATGTTTCATTGGCGTTTCATCGTTTCTTGTGAATGTTTGTGTTTCATTTTGTAATTATTGTTAGTTATTGTTATCGTTAGCGAGAATGGTTATAACTCTCTCTCTCTCCTGTAATCAGCGAACTTACGCCGTGTTACTTGATGTGATACGCAGGTGAATCGTCTGCACCTGAGCATAGTTCACTGTAAAGTATTGTACGGATGTTAGTGTACATATGTTGGATTAACTTGGTGACAATCCCTCCTTTAATTTCTATGTTAAAAGGAAAACTATTCATAGTTAGAATCGTAAGGTGGTTGCTAACGATTGTGAATACTTGAAGAAAGAGGCCAAGCATAAATATAGATACTCCACGGAGCTCTTAAAATAAAAAATTTAAAAATTATAAAAGAATTAGAAAAATTGCAAGAAAGAGTTGCTGTAGCCCCAGGCGTCTCACACAGTTCTGTTCCGAAAATTGTGCAAGAAGAATAAACACATGAGAAAAGAGCATCATTTGGGGCTCTCAGGGGAAAAAAGTCACGCACGTCTCGACAAGACAACAGAAAGTGACGAAATATGGGACAAAGAATTGAAAGAACTATAATTGAAGACAATGGGGCGGAAAACGGTGACCAAGGTAGTGGCCGAGCCCCAGAAATATAGCTTCTGATCTATTTCATTCCTGACCCCTTAATCTTCAAGTTTAAGTTAATTTAAATTTTCTGCCTACCAACCAACGTGTGATATACTTCAACTTTGTAGAGCGTAAATGGACCTAATTTTTGGTTGGGACCTAATAAGAGGTATTTTTCGATAGAACCTAATAATAGCTAATTAGGTTATTTCAGTGAAAGGAGTACACGTATTTACATATTTTCAAAGGAGACCATTCGAATGAGGAACATATTAAATAACAATGGTATTAGGAAATCGTTCGGTACAACAACAACAGTAGTAGTGGTGGTGGTGGTGGTGGTGGTGGCGGTGGCGGTGGCGGTGGTGGCGGCGGCGGCGTCGGCGGCGGCGGTGGTGGTGGTGGTGGTGGTGGCGGCGGCGGTGGCGGCGGCGGCGCGGCGGCGGCGGTGGTGGTGGTGGTGGCGGCGGCGGCGGCGGCGGCGGCGGTGGTGGTGTTGGTGGTGGTGGTAATAATCATAATAATAATAATAATAATAATAATAATAATAATAATAATAATAATAATAATAATAATAATAATAATAATAATAATAATAATAATAATAATAATAGTAATAGTAATAACAATAATAATAATAATAATAATAATAATAATAATAATAATAATAAAATAACTATAGCAATATCACCAGCAATAAAAAACACTATTAAAGATAATTACTATGAAATAACAACAAAAATAAGTATTATAATAATATGAAAAATAGTAATGGTAATAATGATAATAATTAACAATAATAAACTAATGAGAATAAAATAATAACAGCAATAAAAGTATGATAATAACAATAACAATGATAATAATAACTAAAAATAATAATAAAATAGTACAATAACTTTAATATGAAGCAAGCAAATGCCAATCAAACATCATGAGCCCTCATGTTTGCATGGATTTTGTTACGGCAATTTACAATCTGTCATCTATAATGTTACACAATAGTAGTATAAACAGGAACGAGTTTATTCCCTGGATAATAAAGTCTTGTAAGTGAAATGGAAAATATTCTAAGACTGTTCCTCTCTATTTTCACTCTATTTCTCTGTTCTATTGAATAGAATAAGGGGTGCTCAATTAACTTGTCTACAGCACTCATTTCGCAATTTTCCTGTTGTCCAGTGTTATTTTCATTAAATTTCCTTTATGTTAGAAGACGTCTTAACAGAGGTATGCTGGTATTTTTCACACGAGCCTTAAAGTTTAGGCCAGCCTAAATATAAACAGCTACACAAATGAGCTGGTCTATAATGATCATGCATCATCACTCTCATTTAGAAAAAAGATAGAAAAAAACACTTGTTCGAAACTAATATATTCTCTTATTTTTTCCCTTAACTCCCCCGTTAGATATAATACTAATAATTTTCTGTTTTGATAACTACTCATACCAAATAACTCATATCTAAAGATGAATGACTCATTATGGGTGTTACAATTAAATAAATAAATTGAGACATTATTGAAACCCTGATAGGAAGATCAAGTTTCAGATTTCTTGCAAACAGGATTCGATTTTAATTTCCAGTTTATAAAGCAGACATCTACTGCTGCGCAAATTGAAGTGTTTGACTTCTAACTTAATTTTAGTGAACTACAACACCTATCAGATAATATCACATCCCAAGTTTTGAACATAACTGCTGCCTGTAAATCATCAGTGTTCAATATTCAATTCTCCTCATGTGGGAGCGTGAGTATCCAGGATGTAATTTTCAATTAATGATGCTTCTATCAACGGGAACGTGCATTCACTATTATATCACTTTATCTTTATTTGTCAGTCGTTAATGAAAGGAATTAATGAAAGGAATTAATGAAACAAACTCCACACTGAACATTGCGATACCCGTTGCTTTTATAGAAATACTCCCTTTTCTTATTCCTCTAAATAAATGTAAGCGAATACTAAGGGAAAAAGAGCTCAAATTTTCAAAACCATTTCTAAAGTTGCAAACGAACTTTCCGCCTTGCAGTGAAATTAGCTGCCAAGATAGTGACGAGCTTAATATCATATGATGCAGGGCGAATGCCGAAGTGAGGAATAGCCAAGAGCGCTTCGTCATTGACTGAGAAACTCAGAACTGCTAGTTGACAGGGGTTCCATCTTAGCTTTTCGCATGTTTATTTTCTGAAATATAAAATTAACAATCGTGTTTAGTTCTCTACAGCTTTTTATCAGGAATGGAGAATCACATGAAGGCACACTGCTTGAGGTAGGCGTGTTCCCTGCTTCATTTTCAGCAATTGAAATAAAATTAATACCTCTAGAAGCATTCAGCTGTAACATTTCAATCGTACTGCAGCATTCATAAGATGGCGGGAAAAGTTACAACGGTGCGTGGAATAAAAATACCTAACGGAGGAGCTTTATCAGAAATAGATTCCAGTAGTTTGTATAGTTGTATATTTCGCACGGGTTATATAAATAATGATATTTCTGTTACGAAAGAAAAAATAAAAATGCAAATAAAAAGAAGGATGTTAAATGGGCTTCGAGCCAATGTCAGCTCACACTGTTGATTTGAAAGAGTGCGGCTTAGCCAGTTCCGCTATAGGGAATACACGAATTTGGTGTAACTGATTAAACAAACTTTCTGTAAGTCTAGCACCAACACTAGAATCATTTTAGTTCTATTCCACAACTTAATATAAACAGCATAAGAACATATGTTCTGCAGGTACACTGAAGTTGAATCTGCAATGTTTGTCCGTTAATGTAGAAGGATTTCTGAAATATTGCCTTTCATGGCTGCCATGTCCTCCGAACAGCAAGAAAAGCATATGACTAATTTAATTCCTATACCATCTAAGCACGCCTGAGAGTTAGGTGACCCTTCGCGCAGGTCTCACTGAAGATAGGTATTTACTTTTATCAAAGATAGTACATACATTCAGTAAATGCCATGGTAATTACACAGTAAATACAGCCAACAGAAATTTCATAAAACATTATTCCCACTGTATGCCCTTCTAAAAAATATTTGACGGAATTGCCTACCTTCAGTAGGCGAGTGAGCTAGCTTACCGTAGGGCGAGGTCATTCAACTCGAAGTGTTGTTCAAGATGAACCTGGTATTTTAATCAAAATCGTTACATCTATTTTTTTAAGGAAATTAAAGGCAATGGAAGTTGTTCTCTTGTATAAAGGTTGTTTAGGGTGGTGAGAGATTCCTCATTCTTCGTCAAGGAGTCTTGCAAGGGACACACATTTTCCAATATACTGTGGTTTTGAATTCAACGGGCTTACATACTTCTCTAGTTCCTTTGAAATGTCGATATCAAGTGTTTGAATGGACTACAACATACTCTTTTGTAACACGAAGAAGCAGAATTGCTGTTTGATATCTAATTTTCATGTTAACTAAACAATCCCGCGGAGCAACAGCCTTTTTCCGGCCAAGTCCTACCCCCGTCCGCTGTGTTCCCAACCTCTACCCACCACAGGCGTAATGACTGAGGTGCAGTTTTGGAAGACGGGGCGTGGTCAGCTCACTGATCCATCCCAGTGGTATTTACGGTCTTTGCAACCAGAATTTCGATAATAGTTTGCTTTTTTATTGCCTTCTGGATGGTACTGTGACTCCTAATTAACAGAAGAAGAACAAAAGAGAGGGGAAATAGTAGTAATCAATAGGGTCCCAATTAGAAACGCTACCTGTGTAAGATTTTTCTGGGGTTTTCCCTCATCCTAAGGACATAAAAGTACGGCAACTTTAAATCTTATGGATCCCGGGTTTATTGGATTCGTACGAGAAATTTAACAAAAGGGGAGAAAAAGAAGGAAAAATAGCCAATTTAATACTTTCATTTCTGCTATTATATACTGGTTTTCTTCTCATAATAAGACACAGGTATTGATATCTACAAAATATTCTTATTTAAAAATAAGTTTAAGGGCTTTATGTAAATATTTCGGTGTAAACCAAACGACATTTGCGCCCCACATTTCTATTTATTATGTAAGAAACTTTTAACTTTGTCTGACGTAAAGGTTCTCCAACAATCGCCACGTATTATTATGCTTCCTTTGCATTTCGAGAAAATGCAACTAAAGGTTTCTCTTCCCAGAAGATTGCCGTATCCATTTGTATTAAGGTTTCGCATTATCCAGAGATATACGTATATAAAAATAACGCAGTTGCATCACTTCAACGAACTAATTAAGCATGTCTGTCCATTTTTCTTTCTTCATGACAGGAAAGCTATTCTCAAGCTAAAGCCCTTCTCTGCACTAAGTCAGTTTTATACGGATTGTCATGATAACCAATTAAGCTACATTTATAATGGCAGGAGTAGACTTTTGTGATGAAACTCCCTCTCAGTAATATAAATTTATACCTGTAAGGCCACTCTTCAGCTATATTAGGATTCAGGAATTTTTTGCGCTGCTCAAATAGATAAGAAACCCATCCTGCTCCTGCAAACACTGAAGTTCCTGTTGTGCATGCAGTTTAACTGGAAGGTAATAAATGTAAATAAATAATTTATATTGTTTGATACAATCATTAGTTTCTCCCCGCTGACGTTTTTATATAGTTACTACAAACTAGTCATTCGAAAGCTTATTACTCCATTTGCTTAATGTTAATCGAAATAAACCTTTGCAAAAATAGTTTCATTACACCATTCGTATAGGTACCCTCAAGGGGGACATAGAAAGCCGATAGTCAGATGTCGCTATATGCTGGCCTTGAAAGTCCATACATTTCTCAAGTTTCTTTTTTTTTTGGGGGGGGGGGGGTTACTAACGTCCTCTAAGATAGTGTCATATCAGACGGTGACTGAATGGGTAAAATAATGCTCAAATGAGCCCAAGGTCCGTAGAGCTCTAAGTTATGCGACATTCGCTTTCTCTGGATAAGGGAAAACCTCGGAAAACGCCTTATACGGATAACTCACCCTAAGGGAGATTCGAACTCGCGACCTCTTGGACATAAAACAGACACGCTACCACCGCGCTACAGGGCGGGCACGCTTCTCAAGACTTTGTAACAACATATGAATAGCAGAAGCACGTAAAAGATTAAGTACTGAAAAATTCAAACCAATAATAATCACAGGTCTCGGAAATGGCTGATTTAATAGAAAAAGCAACTTGATGTGTGTTTTAAAGAGATTTAAATTATTTTGTGTAGATTTTGTCAATAACTTATGTTTTACTAGCTCTACGAAATTATATAAAATTCCTTCCGAATGAAGAGGACTTCACAGGTTATTCCCAGGAAATTTAAGAAATACATTTTATTTATCAATTAAACGTCTGAAGTATAGGGCATTTTAATAAAATCGTTAGTCATGTTTGAGAAAATCAAACATTTCGAAAAGAGTTTCCATCTAACGGGCACTTTGGATTAAGGAATTGCTCTTCTAAACGTTTGTGTCGCATCTTTGGAACATACTGCACACAAATACCAAATTTTGTATCTGTCCAGCATTTCATTTTTGAGTTATGCTGTTCACCTTTATCTGAAATGCTTTCCATAGGCGAAATCTGAACATCCAATAACTGTGGTACAGTATTTCCTCTCACTTACTACAGATAGGTGGCAGAGAATGTAAAAAGAAAATATCTTGACGTTTCGATAGTACTTGGGACAAAATTGACATGTTTTTGACTATATCAGGACTACTGGTAATAATTATTACAACAGCATTACTCTCCCTAATCAAGGGTTTAACGGATGAAAATAGTGTTTGTAAGTTCCCATGATACACAAATGTGGAATTTTACAAAATTTCAAAATATTCAGGTTCTTTTGCAGCGACAGATATGTGAGAATTACAGGGAAATAAACTGAATACAAAAACACAAAAAACTTACTAAATAAGAACGTGAGTCTGAACAAGAATGAGGTCGACCTCTATAGGCCCCTCAGGGACAAGCACATGATGAGAATGGTGTAGATCTCAATCCTCTTCTGCGGTGTCTGACGGGTTGTCAGGTGGTAGCAGCAGATCTTGCAGCAGACGACTGCGGATGCGGTTTGGAAGCTGCGACCTATGGGCCAAGGAGAACAAAACCGCACCTGGGACCTGACGAAGACGACCATAGAAGCGATGAGCCTGATGGCGGATGAAGTCCACTATGGAGGAAATTCCAAGTTCACGGTGTAGCTGAATGTTGCGAACAAACCAGGGAGCGTGAAGAGCGAGGCGTAAAACTTTATTCTGAAAGGACTGCATGGCTGCAATTTTACTAGAAGCTGCGCCACCCCACACAGGGCAAGCATACGTGAGAAGAGGAGGTAAAGAGGTGTAAAGTAAAAACACTGTAGCACTTTTCAGAGAAGATTTACGGTTAATCAGAGGATAAAGCTTGGAGAGTCGGGAATAAGCCAAGTTGAGTTTGCTGTTGATATGAGCCTTCCAAGTAAGTCGGCGGTCAAACAGTACTCACAGATATCTTACTGTTTCGTCCTTGCGCTTCCAAGGTATGTGGATGTTATCTATCAAAACAGGTGCAGGAGACGCGGGCCGGCGGAGAGTGAAAAGCATCATTTCACATTTGCTGTGGTTGAGGGCGATGCGCCATGATTTTAGCCATAGAGATAAAGAATCCGAAACTGGTCCCAGTCTACGTGCCCCTGTATCAAGGGAGGAACGTAGGTAGAGTAAGTTCTGCCCACCTGAAAGGTTGCAAGAACGGGTCAATGATCGAAGTCCATTTCAGGCAGAACGTGCAGGAGGAGGGGTTGCGAAAAGTTCTGTATTAGAGCGACATCAAGAATATCTGGTTGGAGTCTGACGTTATTAGAGTAAAAGGTAGGTGTGACAGGGGCAAGGACGTGGAAACCAATGGCATCAGCAGCTCGCTGAAGACGACGACCGTTAGGTGTGCTCACTCGGCAGCCCCAGAGGACATTTTTGCTGTTGAGGTCTCCTAGAAGAATCGTAGGGGCAGTGGTAGAAAATAAAATCCGTAAATCCTGAATATCCAGAGTGGTAGAGGGTAGTTTGTAGGCTGCCAGAACGGTGAGCAGTTGGCCATTAGCAGTGGCGACTTGGATGGTGCAGGCTTCGAAGCTACGAAGTCGTGGCAGAAAGAGAGGGTGGTGCTTGATACGGCTTTTAATTATAATGGCAACTCCTCCGGATGCCACGGCAGCGTCACGATCCTCCCGGTAAATTCTATAGCCAGGAATAGTAAACTTCTCAGGAGGGGTTAGGTGTGTTTCAGAAACACAAGCAACGTCGACGTCGTGCCGAGAAAGAAACGTAAGGAAACTTTGGCGTTTGGATTTGGGTCCGTTAGCGTTTCAATTTAGGAAGGTGAGAGTAGAGAAGACCGGGGTTAAGTCAAGGGGCATGGTTGAAAAGGTCTGCTATGAACTTGGAAAACAAGGAGCGTAAGTGTGGAAGATAGGAATGGAAAAGGGAGAGAAAGGAGTTGAAAAGGGATGAGATGAGAGAATCCGAAGCAGAAGTCGAGGAACACCTGGGTGGTGTATCTTTGGCAGATGACTGTTGAGGTCTAGAAAAGTATTGTGGCGTAGAAGAGGAGGTAGAAGCTTGGCATGGCCGGGAAATGACGATCATTGACGGGTGGGGGCGGTGGCGGTTCACGCTCTCGCGGAATGATAGTGTTAACAGAATCATTACGGAGCTGTTTGTGTTTGAGTCGGAGATAATAAGAACATCCCAATAGTTTGCCGCAAGGGTTTCCCCACAATTTACACAGCAAGGAGGTGTCTGACGAGCTTTAGTACAGGTAGAAAAATGATGGTTGCCGGGGCATTTAACACAACGTGCAGGAAGATGGCAGAAATTCTTGGTATGCCCGTAACGTTGGCAGTTGGTGCACTGAGGGATGGTAGGAGATTTACGGCGATACTCAACGGAAACAACAGCATGCTGAATATGCTTCAACTCGAAGATACGTTTGGCATCCTCAGAACGGTCCAATTCGACTGCACAAAGGGGCATCGGTTGTTTATTGCGAAAGAAGAGACGAACCACTTTGTTGACAGGCAACTTTTCCGTTTGGAGTTCGTGTAGAACCTCTTCGTCCGTTAAAGAGTAGGGAACCCCGCGTATAACAACTTCAAGTTTCTGTGAATGTGGATCTTGGAAAGTGTGAAATGGTAGCTTTTCTTGCTCAAAAAACTTGGTGACCGAGCGGTAGTCAGCAATGGTGGTTGTACTGATCTTTAACACAGATCCACGTTGTTGAGTTGTGAAATCAGAAGAGGCATGAGATCGTAGGTCCGCTAAAACTTGCTGGTAATTGTTGACGTCGTGCAGGAAAATGGGTGGAATTTTTATGCTGGATCCGTCGGTGGATGCAGTTTGTGCTTCGGAGTCCTCCATGGTTTCCAAAACGGCGAATCTGTTATGCACAGAGGGTAAATCTACCATATATTTCTGGGGAAGAGAAGAAGGAGCAGCAGTTTTTCGTTTATTGGGTATACAGAAGGCACCTTCGGATGGAAACTGCGAAGTGGCGTAGTTGCGTTTGGTTGCTCCAGTCGAATGATGCTGGCCAGTTGTGGTGGCGAAATGCGATGACGGCATGTTGGAACAAGCCTCAGGAACAGAAAAAGCAGAAGCAGTAGAAGAATATGTTTGGCAGTTGCTCATTGAAGGTTGTTGAAGTGAGGGATGAGTTAACGTTGGTACAGATAATGGCTCAGTGTCATAAACAATGTTTAAAGAGGAACGTACTAAGTAGCCAGTTGCATCTGTTTCTAGTTCCATGTGGAAAGAAATTATAATATCTCACGAGAAACTCGCTAACACAGCACTGTAAGCACAGCAAAGAGCTGAAACGCACAGGTGAATGAACTACGCAAATCACTAAGATACAACACGATTAACACGCGCAGCGACTACCGACACACGTCCGTCTCAGGTGACAGCTCCGGGAGCACTGGGGTTCGTTTTAAATCTCTTAATTGGTTTACGCCATCACGGGACCTTCTAAATCTGCGTGCGCACACAGTGTAAAAACGTTGCATATGACGCAGTTGTTGATCAAGTGAATCTCAGTTAGAAATTCGGAAAGAATTAATAATAAACTGGTTTGTACTATATTTTTGAATTATGTATGCTATAATTCATTTCACCACCGATAACAAATTGTAAAAATAAATCAGTTAGTAAAGTTCGATGTGCAATTTATTATTATTATTATTATTATTATTATTATTATTATTATTATTATTATTATTATTATTATTATTATTATTATTATTATTATTATTATTATTATTATTATTATTATTATTATTATTATTATTATTATTATTATTATTATTATTATTGTTAGTATTATTATTATTATTATTATTATTATTATTATTATTATTATTATTATTATTATTATTATTATTATTATTATTATTATTATTATTATTATTATTATTATTATTATTTATTATTATTATTATTATTATTATTATTATTATTATTATTATTATTATTATTATTATTATTAATATTATTGATAATATTTAATTTATTTATTTACGAAAATCACAAGCTACCTGATAGAAATTTAAAAAATATTTTTAGTATGTATGCATATGGCAAAAGCTTGAAAAAAAAATGTTGGTAGTTTAGAAATTTCATCTGTTATCCTTAATCTGTCGTAATGATGCATGAACACTAAGAAGCTAAAACTAAATCAGCTAAAGATATCAGATATTTATTTTAAGCACTACAGGAATACTGCAATTAAATTCTCAGCTTGACCCAAACAGAATTGGAAGCAGGTATGCGTTTTAGGCTGGTTTCAAATTTGGCGAACGTTCTGTCAATTGTTTCCTATATCTTATTGATTTTGTAGGATGCCATGCCTGAGGTACTATCATCTTCCGACATAACTTATGTTGAAATCTTCAACCATAGAGTATCTCATGAAATAAAGAGCAACTGAAATACTAAATGGAGTGCTACCACTCGTAAAGAGGTAATAAATAAATAAGAAAAAATAAATAAATCAATAAATGAATGAATGAATGAATAAATAAATAAATGAATAACTAAATAAACTAAACAAAACAAATCATTGTCCGTAAAATGTTTGTTAATCGCCTTAAACTAGCGTTTTGAGACTACGCATAAAGGACCCCAATTTATTGTGTAAGCTCTCTGGAGCACGGTCTAGTGGTCAATGAGACTCAGGCAGCTTAAGTAGCTTTACGTGGTTCAACTTAGCACATGGAGTGAAATCTCATGTTACTTCCATTGTGTTTCGTATCAGAGAAGTAATATCTTAGGTAATATTATTTTGATTTTGGACGCTCAATACACTAGTATAGCCTGTAAGACCGTACTTGCTCTTTTACCTCTATCATCGCCTCTCTGTACTGCGTTAATTTGGCCTGGAATTATTTTCAGTTGTATATACCTAGGGTTAACTTGAGCTTCCAAGATGTTCTCCAAGACCCAGTTTGTCGCTGTAAACTTAAGCTTCAAATCAGTCTTATGTAGAAGCCTACCTACAGAGGAGTTCAATCGCAGTGCAATTGACAAGCTGAGCTTATACGTGGCTCTGATTTAAACTAGAAATTCACCATATTATTTGAAGAAAATTATATTTGAGTGCGAGTAAATGCAAATTAATTTATCCCATATGGACAATATAAGACGACCAAGAATGTTAAGTGTACACCCAAATCATTTTAAGGTATAGAATGACCTAGAATTGTACGAGATATTCTGACTAGCAAGTAAACAGCCAGCAGTGATGGTTATAAAAATTATTGATGATACACATAAATAAAAAGCCAACTGCCAAGCAAAAGTTCATTTTAAGTTTATGTTTTTTTCTTCCATTGTAGACTTAGTTGCACTCCATGCTGCCACATTTACAAGTATGGTGTATTGCTCCATATTTAATACCCTCAATGGCAATGTTTTCGTTTGACATTGAGGCTTTTGAAATTCGAAGCATGCTCATTGCAAGTGAAGATGTTTCCAGCTTTTCAAAATCTCCAGAATGCAGAGCTGTCAACACTGTCTCACAGCATTGTAATACACCGTTTGCGTCGCAATTTCTCTCCACGTTTGATTTCTCTTACTCAACAGTAATATATCCGATTGTTTGTACTCTGTTACATGCTTATGCTGATTTGCAATTTCTAGGTGAATGCTGACTTCTTGAGAGGAAGTTTGCAATACACACTGACTCAATTTTTTCGACCATTTT
Organism: Tenodera sinensis; assembly: GCA_030765045.1. Taxonomy (NCBI): domain Eukaryota; kingdom Metazoa; phylum Arthropoda; class Insecta; order Mantodea; family Mantidae; genus Tenodera; species Tenodera sinensis. Next base: position 209,890,871 of record CM060964.1, on the reverse strand, counting down.
AACCATGTTGCTGGATAACCGACAAAAACTTATTTTAGGAACAGCGCCATCATAAACAAACTATGGAAATTCAGTTAATATGCACGCGCAAGCGCTCCCGACTTGTCAGTTCCGTGGAGTTGTAAGCCTCGCTTAAGCGGCGTCCATAGCTAATTAAAACTTCGGCTTAAACTTAAACTGTGAAACGTGACCTAAATATCTGCAATGAATTGAAGGATTTACTGCCATAATGCGAACAAATGAGTTTTATTTTAGCGTTTCAGAGAATACGCCATCTAGTGTCATGTGTGAATTACGTGAATGGGGCATAGCTCCAACCAATATCGAGAGCCTCTGAGAGGTTAGTGGAAACCTATTCTCTTAAGTTTTACAGTGCAAAGTGGAACGATGGCAGGCACTGCAGTTGGGTTGCACATCCTACCAACCTTGTCAGAAATTTCAAGAGGTTTCCAGGAAGCCAACCCAAGAACAAGACTGGAAAAGTTGTTGAGCACCGTCTTATACAAGAACCTCATGTCTACGTTTCCATACATTCCACCAGTGCATCACAGCGTTAACACGAATCCTAAATGCAACATAAGATTGTCATGTCACAGAAGCTGGAGATATTTGAAGTTATACCTTCAAATATACCTTCTGAGTGAAGTAGTGTATAACAGTTTTTGGGGCCAATGTAGGCCCTTTGATTATAAAAATCAAGATATTTAACTTTTTTCTACGCATAGTAAGTAGGGTAAATCACATATTCTACCTAAAAGTACAATGCCGATATTTAATTGAAAATATGCTTTGAAGACCTCTAAACCCTAAAAACGGTTTTAGAAAAGGGTTCGTGTGCGTGTGTCTAAACTGGGTAACTCAAAAACGAATGATAGATTATACTGCTCGCAAAAGTTAAAGGCATGCGAACACTGGCCAATGCTCAAGCAGAGCGCTGTTGCCAAGCGTAGTGCGTGCACCGACAGAGGTTCTGTACATAAGAGCGTGTGAGATGCGGTAGCGCTGGTCATTCATTCTCACGTCGTCGTTCGACCAGAGCGGACGTGTTTTGCTTGTCACTGGTGGAAAAGACGGTATCCAGAAAGCTGACTCGCCGGAGCAGGAGATCCCGTGCCGACTTGGTGGAGTGTTGTGGTGTGCGTCGGTGGATTGCACGCTTCAATCTACGGACTAATACATTATATTAGTCACAGCACAATTTTGGTGGAGTTCCTAAAGGGGCTTGGCAAGCAAGCTTTGGAACTCACCAGGCTAGCTTCCCGGAGTGGCATAGAAAGCTACTCAGGTATTTCCCATTTCTTTCTACTCTTTTGCTTTATTCTTTCTTTCCTTGACAGACTTTCAGACTGACGACTTACGTGACAGCGGGCTCACAAGATCCTAGCCAAGGGTTGACGGCTTTGTGCCTGAAACCTCGAGCCGAAATGGCTCGCAAAGGCGCCGCCTTAGAGGAGGTGCGGTCCTCTGTGAGCAGCCGGAGGGCAACCGCGCTTACTGCCGATGATGGACAAGTACCTTCGACATCATCTTCATACAGATCCTTATCACCCGAAGCAGTGGAGCCAAATAGGAAGCGCTCCAAGACCGATACGCAAAAGCGTAAGAGCTCTATTCCACGCCACATACCCATGGCAGAACTAGAGAGCCTGGGTTCAAACAATCCCTTACCTGAATCTGACTCCGAGTCCGATATGGAGCTGGGGGAGTTTACGGTTGTGGAAAACCGTAAACGGGGAAAACAGACGCCATCACCAAATATGATGCAACAAGCACAGGATGTTGCATCATCCAATATGATGCAACACCCTCAGAATGTTGCGTCATCCCAAGCCAAGAAGGGGCCAAGAATTCCGCCAATCATTGCGGACGTATTCCCTAACCATGTTAGGGTAATGCGTACACTGGCCAAACACCTCAAGTATACTTTTGAGGCAAAAAGGAAGCCTAAGAGCGTCCATATCCTTACCCACAGTTTGGGTGATTTGGAAACCGCCAAGTTGGTGTTACGAGAAATGAACATAACGTTCTACTCGTACTCACCACAACGTCCACACATTGAGCGCCGAGTCATCAGAGGCTTAGACTCAGAGTGCACCCCTGATGAAATCAAAACTGCACTTAAAGAAGAACATGGCATAACTGTCAATTCAGTGGCACAGTTGAAGAGAACCGTTAATACCGAGGGGGGTATTAACAAAGTTCCTATGCCACTATTCTTGGTAGTACTTGACAAAGTACTTAACCAAGAAGTACAACCAATTGACACAGTTAGGAAACTAATTTTCACTGTAGTCAAAGTGGAAAGGTATTATGGCAGAGAGGGACCTGTGCAATGTTACCGATGCATGGGGTACAATCACTCCAGCATGATGTGTGAGCGTAAGCTTACATGTCTGCGGTGTGCAGGGAACCACTTGCTAGAGAACTGCCCTAAACCTAGGGAAGAGTGCAAGTGCGCCAACTGTGATGGTACACACGTAAGTGTGTACAAAGGATGCTCCACAAGGAAAAAGATCATAGAGAGCCGCCGCAAGAACCGCCCAGATGATCAAGTGGTTCGCCCAGGTGTTTCCTTTTCCAATGCCTTAAATAAGGCAGAGTCCACTCTGCGTCGAGTGGAACAAGAGGCTGCTACACCAAAGAGCGATTCCCCATCAAATTCTGTGCCACCACCTCCAGGTCCTACAGAAAAGGCAGTAGTGCCTAAACCCCCTGCACCAAAACCACGCAGGAAGAGGAGGAACAGAAAACCTAGGCAGAGCAAATCTTCTGCCCCCAATGTAACTTCGGAGCCACAAGCTCCTGTAATAACTACAGACGCACCTGTAGAGGCAGAGCCTATATCCAAGGTTAGGGATATTCCCCCTACCCCTATCCCACCAATGCCTAACACGGCAACACCCTCCTCCACACTAGCGACTATTTCGCAAAGTGACCTGGAGGAATTTAGCTCTTTATCCTCATGGTTTGGGGATTTAATAAACAAGGCGTTACCTGCTCTGAGAAACTGTAAGATACAGTTGAACAACCCCAACCTGACCCCCATGCAGAAGCATTCCATCTTGCTTCAGACACTGGAACAGCTCTACCCCAACTCCGCTCAATAATGGCTGGAAGACATGTCCGGAGACCATTTAGAGCTGCGATTTGGAACGCAAACGGACTACGGAGTCATTACCCTAATATTTCTAATTTTGTACAGTATTTCGGAATCGACATTCTGATGGTCTGTGAAACTCATTTGGATGCTGCCACCAACTTCTCCCTCCCTAATTACGTCACCCATCGGTCTGATAGGGTTGGCCGACAAGGGGGAGGTACAGCCATCTTTGTTAAGAACCATATTACCCATAAGCCTTTCCCTCTTCCACCACTTCAGCATGTAGAAGCCTGTGCTATTAGGCTATCTTTAGGTGGTCTAGATACATTGCTGATAGTGGCATATGACCCCCCTGATCACCGCTTCTATGAAGCAGATTACACGGCTTTATTAAACCTCCACCCTGTGGTCTGCATTGCAGGTGACCTAAATGCAAAACATGCCAACTGGCATAGTCGTGCCACCAATGCGAAGGGGCGAGGACTATTCCGCCTTATAAGCGGTAACCCAAGCCTCATAGCTCATGGACCGAGAGAGCCCACTTTTCATCCTGCCCGAGGGAGACCGGACGTGCTGGATATTATGGTCACTAAAAACTTTAGATTCCATATAGACCTGACGACAGTCAATGAACTGGATTCTGACCACGATCCTGTGTTAATCGACACCAATGTTAATATGTCAGCATTGGTAACTCCTGATTGGTCGTATGAGGTAGACTGGGATGCAGCCGTCCTTGAACTGAACCAATCAGTGGATCCCAGACCGCATATAAATTCTATCGAGTCGTTAGAATTAGCGGCAAATGCATTCTCCCGACAAATATCAAATGTGATACGAGGGCATACTTACCGCATTCCTTGCAATACTCCTAACCCCACAACCATCCCAAACGAACTCCGACTGTTGCTGAGAGCTAAGTCAACAGTTCGGAAGCTTTGGCAGCGTTTCCGCCATCCCAGATTGCAGGCAATTTATCTGCGATTTAAGACCCTGGCTAGACGCCTCTTACGTGCACATCGCAAAGAGGCCTGGGAAAACACCATGAGGAACGTTAACCTCTCTGAAAAGAAGCCCTGGCGGATAATTAAATCCCTGAGAAGGGACAAAACGCTATATCAGCATCCTATACATGGCACTCGCGGGAGATTATCTTTCGAACCGCAAGAGAAAGCCACTGACTTCGCGGACTATTTAGAGTCCCAATTTGAGCCCCGAGAGGACATAGAAGATGAGGACTTTTCAGAACTAGTTGAGGCAACGGTGGATTACCTCTATGAGGATCCTCCACCACCTCACGAGGCGACTCGCATACCAATTGTCACACCAAGGCAAGTTTCCTCGCAAATTAGGTGTCTCAAACCCAACAAATCCCCTGGATATGATGGTGTTACGACACATATGTTACAACACCTGCCTCGCAAAGCCATTATCCACTTGACGAGAATTTACAATGCTTGCCTGTATCTCCGACACTTCCCTACTGCTTGGAAGGAAGCGAGGATGATTTGCATATTGAAACCAGGCAAGGATCCCAAGTTTCCATCAAGTTACCGTTCTATAAGTCTACTCCCAATAATTTCAAAAATTTTTGAAAAACTTCTACTGTCCCGTCTAACTCCTCTATTTGAGGAAAGGAGGCTCATTCCGGATCATCAGTTCGGATTCCGTCAAGGCCATTCCACTACCTTACAGCTCCTGCGTCTTGTTGAGAAGGCTGCCCTGGGTTTCCAGGAAAACTTCAAAACTGTCGCAGTACTTCTGGATGTGGATAAGCCCTTTGCAACAACATGGCACCAGGGCCTACTGTACAAACTTAGAGATGCAAATCTCCCCTCCCCCTACCTGACCCTCATAGCCAGTTTCCTTCGTGACCGCACTTTCAGGGTGCGAGTGGAGGGCAGGTTATCAACTATCAGACCAATAGCGGCCGGAGTACCGGAAGGTAGTGTTCTATCGCCACTGCTCTTTGCCGCATACATGTCTGACTTCCCCGTTGAACCCAGCACTGTTACGTGCCAATATGCCGATGACGTCCTCATACTGGCCCGTAACAAAAATCTACGTTACTGCCTTCCCCCATTGCAAAGACACCTAGATGCCATTGAGAGTTGGAGTGAAAAATGGAGAATGGGAATCAGTCCACAGAAAAGCTCTGCTTTTGTGTTAGGCAAAATTCATTCCTGGAGACCAGAAAGGGACCTGACACTTGGTCAGAGGAGAATCCCTTGGGTCAATACAGCCAAGTACCTTGGTGTACAACTAGACCGAGGACTTACCTTCACCAAACATGTCACAGCTAAAGCTGCCCAAGGTCACGGAGCTCTGGGAAAGCTCTATCCCATCCTTAGGTCAACTATGCCTACACGACTTAAACTACGCATTTATCGTGCGATCATCCCTCCCCTGATCCTGTATGGATGCGAGGCATGGGGATTCGTGGCTCAAACCACCATCCGCAGACTGCAAGTCGTGCAGAACAGGGCCCTTAGGATGATCTACGATACTGACCGCAGATTTTCTTCCCATATTCTCCACACTCATTCTGGCATTCCATATATTGTGGATGTTGTGCGAGATAGAGCCCGCTCTATGTATGCGAAACTTACACCACACCCTAACCAGCTGGTGAATACCCTGGGACATTATGATCCCCATCTTCCCAGGAGGCGCAAAAGCTATCGTTTACCCAAGGATGTCTTGGGCTAATTAGCTTCACTGCTTCCTCATTTCACCAAACATTCCAATGCATTCGGTTTCTCGCTAAATTGACACTGCTTGACTTGCTGGTTAGACAAGCTGACCTTTGCTAAGTGAGCAGAGGGGCATGGGTGCCCCAGGATGGGTAGACATTCTAACTGGCACTCATATCCCTAGTCTATAGCAAGAGAGAGTAACCAATCATCACCATTGGCTGACACTGACAAAAATAGCTTGTAAAATGACTACATCTTTCATACCTCACGGGTAAATCCATACTAAATGGATAGGTACCGTGGGCATATATCCCGCTCGGGTAAACCCGAGCGACCTGATTTGGCTCTTGGCTCTTGGCTCTTGTAGCGCTGGTAGGAGGGGCAAGCGTAGGATTCGCTAGAGTCTGCAGTACGGCCCGCCTCCATATGCCATTAACTTTTGCGAAGATTATAAATATCAAATACCAAACTTGAATTCAGCATCTTACAGGTTGCGACACTAAAAGTTTCAAGGAATCCCGCCATTCCAAGTTACTCTTTACATGGAGTATTTTTCAAAATTTTGATTTTCTTAAAAATGGCCCTAAAAGGTTTTATTAAAATGCCACGTGTTTAAGATATTTTCATGATAAGTGTAATGTATCATTGAATTTTCTGGGAATAGTCCTTCAAGTTCTCTTTATTCTGAATGACTTTTACATAATTGGTAAACTGTAAGAACAGATAGACAAAATACTGCAGAAAAGCAGATCTCTAGGAAAAAGTTTATGTCAAATAGTTCTTCTTTGTATAAAGATAACACTTTTCAAGATGTTCCTTATTGCTGATTTATATTTTCAAATACTCATAATTTTCTCATCACTATTCGTTCTTTTTACGTCTTAGGCGTACAGATAGACTGGAATTTCAAAGGTAACCAGCTCTTAAAAGATGAAACTATCGCCTAAGTCAATTGTATTCTCATATTGCCATTATAAGGAAAAAGGAAATACGAAATAAGATCATTTCTACAAAACGCTTATATTGATAAACATGAAGTGGAATAGAAGAACAAGTACAGTTTGTTGAAGATTAGGCAGAGAACTCAAGCGTACGTGACACATAAGATTTTCTTTCAAATCAAATAGATTAGTGTACTTTTTACGTTATTAAACTGCTTATGATATGGTACTTCTCCCGAAAGTCTATTTTTCTTATTTCATGGTTGAAGCGCCACAGCTCCCTATTACAATATACTCGCCAATTGTCGATACTGATGAGTGTATACCACCGACAATGAAAGTCAGAATTATAGTTTAACGATACGAATTTAATAACTAACGTAGCGTCATCAGTGCAAACCAGCCCAAGTTTCCACCGATATGCACATAATGAGAAATGAGTAGAGAAGTCCGTTGCTCGTGAGTGTCCCTCTGTTAATCTGTTTGCAATTAAAGGACAATTTGTCTTCGTTTGACCTGAAAATATTGACAGACAATATTTAAAATCAGGATCAATGTCTGCTTATTCCAGGGCTGTTTTGTCAACATAGCGAAGTATCGTGTTAGTTTTGAAGCACCCTGTAAAATACATTTTCCCCTTACTTCTCGTCAGTGCCGGACGATGGAGAAGCATTAGTGTGATGGGGTTGCGTGACGTTGCGGACATGGCCAATAAATCGTTATCGGCCGAGGTAGTTATGATTTTGTAGCTCGACGGCATCATTAAGGTCGACGCGAATGCTCGACTTCAGCAGCAGAACCTATTACCCGGGTACCCCTAACACTGCCTTTGAAAAAGAAAAGAAAATTCTGATGTGGTGCAATGACGTGATTTCCTCCACCCATTAAAATGTATACATACACCGTATATGTATGACAACTATTCATGTAAAAGTGATTCTTCCATTCGCGGTATGCTATTCATAATATATATTCTTTCTTTCCGTGATTACCCTCCCCTTAAGTAGAACTTACAAGCCAGTGCCTAAGGTCAGACGCCTGTCGGGGAGCAGAAGAACCTCTGGACCAGACAGAGCGAAGACCTGGAGGCGGGTGGTCAGCCAAGCTCCAGGAATGATAGTGAGGAAGAGGATGATATGAAATGGATGATTGGAAGTGTGATAATGGAGCAATTGGTGTAACGAATGGTGGGGGAAACCGGAAAACCCGGAGAAAACCCGCCCAGACGCCGCTTCGTCCACCAAGAATACCACATGCGGGTCCCGCCTAGGTGGTAGGCGAGCGATCTAACCACTCAGCCACGGTGCTGCCATTATACTTCCAGACTCAGGGAAGGATGAGGAAAAATCCTGGCTGGAGGAAAATTCCTACCCCCTGCCAGGAATCGAACCAGGGACCCCTTGCATGGCAGGCAGGTGCTCTACCAACTGCGCTACGGGGCCAGCCCATATTATATCTTTGCATAAAATGTAGAAGCAATAGTGCTTGGTTATGACCACATACAAGGTCAACTCTATCATATAATATGGAATTGGAGGTATGGATGCATAGATTACGATGCAGTAACGAGCTCTTGCAAAGCAGGATATAAAGGAAAAATACCAACATTTCAGACACATTATGTCAGGTGCTGAATATACTTAGTGAAATATAATACAACACCGATTCGAAAGCGATTAAACATGTGACGCAAGTTCTGTATTTGTATATGCTCAACATGTGTCCATATGTATATTTCTGTCTTATGATTTTGCAGGTATACAAAATGGTTCAACATATTCGTTTTATTCTTATCAACACCTGAAATATGTATTTTAATAAAAACCGTTAGAGCCGGTTTTCTGAAAACAAAAAATAACGAAAATAATTTTAAGTAAAGGGTAGTTTACACCACTGAAAATCATACACCTATGCATTTTTGTTTAAATCCCTACGCTCTAGAACTCGTGATACTTGTGATAGTGCTAGAAGAACGTCGGGACGAACGTCTGAGCTCCTCCCGTAAGAGAGCCTGGATTGGGTTGGGTTGGACTCGGCAAGACAGTGCCTACCGATACCCCTGGAAGATTGGGCACATCTGAGCAATGACTTCTGCGCGGTGTTGTGAGGCCCCTCTGGTATAGGCCTACAGAGTTGCGAGATGACATGCTACAAAGTTACGACCCTTGCTTTGAGGTTGGCGGGCTTAAGTGGCGATAACATACGTAACTGCGCAGAGTGGTGATTTTTAGTTTTAGGTATTGGTTTCATCGAAGGAGAACCTCTTGGTTCGGCGCCTTCCTGTGAACTTCGCCCCTTGGGTAGATCCTCCTCCAAAATGACGGACTGTATTTCTCATGAATGTTTATTAAGAATAACAGGGAACACACAGAAAAAGTTCGTGAAGTTATGTATAATATTGATCGATAATAATTAGAATGTCAAGTGACTGTTACATAGGATATCTTTATCTTGACATTTAATGTTAAGCTCGGTTATAGCAAATTGAAAACTTTCCTGTGAGGTAATGTAGTTTATGTGAGATGCAAAACGAATCCTTTATTTTATACGGAGAACCAAACAGAAATAGCCATCACGAAGCGTAAAAGCTGAGGGCCCTATTTATAACACATAGCTAACGTTCATAAATCTTGTGAAATATCTACCAGAGTTCAGAAGCGGCAATTCCGATAACAGACCTTTCCCCAACTCGCGGGCAGGCAGCTACTCGTGTCACGTAAGACATTATAACAATATTTCGAGTCACATTGCTCTTATCATTTACGTCAAAAAAACCAGAAGTAACGATTATCACTTCAACAGTAAAAATTCAACTACTGAGTCGACATTACACGCAAAGGAATTTAAAATATATATGAAATTAGAAATAAAATAAAATGGAGTATCCAGTTCAGTCAAAATTTAACCATTTTGCTTTATTCAAAATATTTACGATAGCTTAACGTGTTCCACCCGTCCTGCGAGTTTTCGTGCCAGCAAGTTACAGGTTACATTACATTATGTTATGTTATATTATGTTTTATGTTATATTATAATATACTATATAATATTACATTATATCATATTATATCATATTATATTGTATTGTGTGGTGTGGTGCGGTGCGGTGAGGTGCGGTGCGATATGGTATGATATGATATTACATTATATTTAATTATAGAACATTATATTAAATTATACTACACTACCCAACACTACGCTACGCTACACTACATTGCATTATATATCATATACATCGGCTACTGAATTAACTGAACGAGGAGGATTTCAAGTTACTGGTAGAGGGAGGCAAAATTTGAAAAATTCATATTCTAAACCATGCTTGCTATCTTTATGGAAAAGGGTACTTTTAGGTTCTGTAAACGCGTAATAGATAATTGCATGTAAGAAAACTTGCAAAACATGTTGGAATACTCATCATTACATTACCCCGAAGCAAGTGTGACAAACAGTTATGAAGTATTCCCTGTTAAGAGGAATACGGTTAAAATATGAAGAAATGTCGGTTACTCCAAAGCAGGTGCGAGATTCAATTATGACATATTCCTCTCTAAAAAGAACGGCGTTAACACAACGAGAAATGTAGGCTATCCCAAAGCAGGTGAAACTGTCTATTATGAAGTGTTCTTTGTCAAGAAGCACAGGGTTAAAGCAAGGAGAAATGTTGGACACTACAAAGTAGGTGAAACAGTCAATGATGTAGTATTCCTTCTTAAGCAGAACAGGGATAAAAACTGGAGAGACGTCGCTTACTCTAAAGCAGGTTAAAGAGTCAATTTTAAAGTACTCCCTGTTGAGAAAAACAGCCTTAATACAAGGGAAAATGTCGCTTACGCTAAAGAAGGTGAGACAGTCAATTACGAGGTATACGTGTTACGAACAACAGGGTTAACACACTGAGAATTGTCGCTTACTCCAAAGCAGGTGAGTGAGTTAATTACAAGGAACTTCTTGTTGAGTTTTACACGTTGAAACAAGGAGAAATGTTCGTTACTACAAAGAAGGTGCTACAGTCAATTATGTATTCCTTGTTAACAAGCACAGAATTAAAACAAGGAGAAATGTCGGTTACCCCAAAGCAGGTGAGACAGTCAATTATGAGCTTTTCCTTGTTAAGAACTACAGGGTTAAAACAACGAGAAATGTCGGTTACCCCAGAGCAGGTGAGACAGTCAATTACGAGGTTCTTCTCGTTAAGAAGTACGGGATTAAAGCAAGGAGAAATTTCGATTACCCCAAAGCAGGTGAGACAGTCAATTATGAGGTTTTCATTGTTACGAACTACAGGGTTAAAACAAGGAGAAATGTCGTTTACTCCACAGCAGGTGAGACAAGCCATTATGAGGCTTTCCTTGTTAAGAAGTACAGGGTTAAAACAAGGAGAAATATCGGTTACTCCACAGCCGGTGAGACAGAAATTTGTGAGGTTTTCCTTGCTAACAAGTACAGTGTTATAACACGGAGAAATGTCGGTTACTCCACAGCCGGTGAGACAGAAATTTGTGAAGTTTTCCTTGTTAACAAGTACAGTGTTATAACACGGAGAAATGTCGGTTACTCCACAGCCGGTGAGACAGAAATTTGTGAGGTTTTCCTTGTTAACAAGTACAGTGTTATAACAAGGTGAAATGTCGGTTACTCCAAAGCAGGTGAGACAGTCCATTATGAGGTTTTCCTTGTTATGAAGTACAGGGTTAAAACAAGGAGAAATATCGGTTACTTCACAGCAGGAGAGACAGTCCATTATGAGGTTTTCCTTGTTATGAACTACAGGGTTAAAACAAGGAGAAATGTCGGTTACTCCACAGCAGGTGAGACAGACCATTATGAGGTTCTTCTCGTTAAGAAGTACAGGATTAAAGCAAGGAGAAATTTCGATTACCCCAAAGCAGGTGAGACAGTCAATTATGAGGTTTTCATTGTTACGAACTACAGGGTTAAAACAAGGAGAAATGTCGGTTACTCCACAGCAGGTGAGACAGTCCATTATGAGGTTTTCCTTGTTATGAAGTACAGGGTTAAAACAAGGAGAAATGTCGGTTACTCCACAGCAGGTGAGACAGGCCATTATGAGGTTTTCCTTGTTATGAACTACAGGATTAAAACAAGGAGAAATGTCGGTTACCCCAAAGCAGGTTAGACAGGCAATTTTGAGGTTTTCCTTGTTAAGAAGTACAGCATTAAAGCAAGGAGAAATGTCGGTTACTCCACAGCCGGTGAGACAGTCAGTTATGAGGTTTTCCTTGTTAAGGGTTAAAACAAGGAGAAATGTCGGTTACCCCAAAGCAGGTGAGACAGTCAATTATGAGGTTTTCCTTGTTAAGAAGTACAGCGTTAAAGCAAGGAGAAACGGTGGTTACCCTAAAGGAGGTGAGACAGTCAATTATGAGGTTTTCCTTGTTAAGAAGCACAGGGTTAAAACAAGGAGAAATGTCGGTTAACCCAAAGCAGGTGAGACAGTCATTTATGAGGTTTTCCTTGTTAAGAAGTACAGGGTTAAAACAAGGAGAAATGTCGGTTACTCCACAGCCGGTGAGACAGAAATTTGTGAGGTTTTCCTTGTTCACAAGTACAGTGTTATAACAAGGAGAAATGTCGGTTACTCCAAAGCAAGTGAGACAGTCCATTATGAGGTTTTCCTTGTTAACATGTACAGGGTTAAAACAAGAAGGAATATCGGTTACTTCACAGCAGGTGAGACAGTCCATTATGAGGCTTTCCTTGTTAAGAACTAAAGGCTTAAAACAAGGAGAAATGTCGGTTACTCCACAACCGGTGAGACAGACCATTATGAGGTTTTCCTTGTTAAGAAGTACAGGGTTAAAACAAGGAGAAATGTCGGTTACTCCACAGCAGGTGAGACAGTCAATTAGAAGGATTTCCTTGTTAAGAAGTACGGGGTTAAAACAAGGAGAATTGTATGTTTCGCCAAAGCAGGTGAGACAGTCAATCATGAGGTTTTCGCTGTTAAGAAGTACAGCGTTAAAGCAAGGAGAAATGTCGGTTACTCCACAGCCGGTGAGACAGAAATTTGTGAGGTTTTCTTTGTTAACAAGTACAGGGTTAAAACAAGGAGAAATGTCGGTTACTCCACAACCGGTGAGATAGACCATTATGAGGTTTTCCTTGTTAACAAGTACAGGGTTAAAACAAGGAGAAATGTCGGTTACTCCACAACCGGTGAGACAGACCATTATGAGGTTTTCCTTGTTAAGAAGTACAGGGTTAAAACAAGGAGAAATGTCGGTTACTCCACAGCAGGTGAGACAGTCAATTATAAGGATTTCCTTGTTAAGAAGTACGGGGTTAAAACAAGGAGAATTGTATGTTTCGCCAAAGCAGGTGAGACAGTCAATCATGAGGTTTTCGCTGTTAAGAAATACAGCGTTAAAGCAAGGAGAAATGTCGGTTACTCCACAGCCCGTGAGACAGAAATTTGTGAGGTTTTCCTTGTTAACAAGTACAGGGTTAAAACAAGGAGAAATGTCGGTTATTCCACAGCAGGTGAGACAGTCCATTATGAGGTTTTCCTTGTTAACAAGCACAGGGTTAAAACAAGGAGAAATGTCGGTTAACCCAAAGCAGGTGAGACAGTCAATTATGAGGTTTTCCTTGTTAAGAACTACAGGGTTAAAACAACGAGAAATGTCGGTTACCCCAGAGCAGGTGAGACAGTCAATTACGAGGTTCTTCTCGTTAAGAAGTACAGGATTAAAGCAAGGAGAAATATCGGTTACTCCACAGCCGGTGAGACAGAAATTTGTGAGGTTTTCCTTGTTAACAAGTACAGTGTTATAACACGGAGAAATGTCGGTTACTCCACAGCCGGTGAGACAGAAATTTGTGAGGTTTTCCTTGTTAACAAGTACAGTGTTATAACAAGGTGAAATGTCGGTTACTCCAAAGCAGGTGAGTCAGACCATTATGAGGTTTTCCTTGTTAAGAAGTACAGGGTTAAAACAAGGAGATATGTCGTTTACCCCAAGGCAAGTGAGACAGACCATTATGAGGTTTTCCTTGTTATGAAGTACAGGGTTAAAACAAGGAGAAATTTCGGGTTACTTCACAGCAGGTGAGACAACCCATTATGAGGTTTTCCTTGTTAACAAGTACCGGGTTAAAACAAGGACAAATATCGGTTACTTCACAGCAGGAGAGACAGTCCATTATGAGGTTTTCCTTGTTATGAAATACAGGGTTAAAACAAGGAGAAATGTCGGTTACTCCACAGCAGGTGAGACAGTCCATTATGAGGTTTTCCTTGTTATGAACTACAGGGTTAAAACAAGGAGAAATGTCGGTTACTCCACAGCAGGTGAGACAGGCCATTATGAGGTTTTCCTTGTTATGAACTACAGGATTAAAACAAGGAGAAATGTCGGTTACCACAAAACAGGTTAGACAGTCAATTTTGAGGTTTTCCTTGTTAAGAAGTACAGCGTTAAAGCAAGGAGAAATGTCGGTTACTCAACAGCCGGTGAGACAGTCAGTTATGAGGTTTTCCTTGTTAAGGGTTAAAACAAGGAGAAATGTCGGTTACCCCAAAGCAGGTGAGACAGTCAATTATGAGGATTTCCTTGTTAAGAAGTACAGCGTTAAAGCAAGGAGAAACGGTGGTTACCCTAAAGGAGGTGAGACTGTCAATTATGAGGTTATACTTGTTAAGAAGCACAGGGTAAAAAACAAGGAGAAATGTCGAATAACCCAAAGCAGGTGAGACAGTCAGTTATGAGGTTTTCCTTGTTAAGAAGTACAGGGTTAAAACAAGGAGAAATGTCGGTTACTCCACAGCCGGTGAGACAGAAATTTGTGAGGTTTTCCTTGTTAACAAGTACAGTGTTATAACAAGGAGAAATGTCGGTTACTCCAAAGCAAGTGAGACAGTCCATTATGAGGTTTTCCTTGTTAACATGTACAGGGTTAAAACAAGGAGAAATGTCGGTTACTCCACAGCCGGTGAGACAGAAATTTGTGAGGTTTTCCTTGTTCACAAGTACAGTGTTATAACAAGGAGAAATGTCGGTTACTCCAAAGCAAGTGAGACAGTCCATTATGAGGTTTTCCTTGTTAACATGTACAGGGTTAAAACAAGGAGAAATGTCGGTTACTCCACAGCCGGTGAGACAGAAATTTGTGAGGTTTTCCTTGTTCACAAGTACAGTGTTATAACAAGGAGAAATGTCGGTTACTCCAAAGCAAGTGAGACAGTCCATTATGAGGTTTTCCTTGTTAACAAGTACAGGGTTAAAACAAGGAGAAATGTCGGTTACTCCACAACCGGTGAGACAGACCATTATGAGGTTTTCCTTGTTAAGACGTACAGGGTTAAAACAAGGAGAAATGTCGGTTACTCCACAGCAGGTGAGACAGTCAATTATAAGGATTTCCTTGTTAAGAAGTACGGAGTTAAAACAAGGAGAATTGTATGTTTCGCCAAAGCAGGTGAGACAGTCAATCATGAGGTTTTCGCTGTTAAGAAGTACAGCGTTAAAGCAACGAGAAATGTTGGTTACTCCACAGCCCGTGAGACAGAAATTTGTGAGGTTTTCCTTGTTAACAAGTACAGGGTTAAAACAAGGAGAAATGTCGGTTACTCCACAGCAGGTGAGACAGAAATTTGTGAGGTTTTCCTTGTTCACAAGTACAGTGTTATAACAAGGAGAAATGTCGGTTACTCCAAAGCAAGTGAGACAGTCCATTATGAGGTTTTCCTTGTTAACATGTACAGGGTTAAAACAAGGAGAAATGTCGGTTACTCCACAGCCGGTGAGACAGAAATTTGTGAGGTTTTCCTTGTTCACAAGTACAGTGTTATAACAAGGAGAAATGTCGGTTACTCCAAAGCAAGTGAGACAGTCCATTATGAGGTTTTCCTTGTTAACATGTACAGGGTTAAAACAAGGAGAAATGTCGGTTACTCCACAGCCGGTGAGACAGAAATTTGTGAGGTTTTCCTTGTTCACAAGTACAGTGTTATAACAAGGAGAAATGTCGGTTACTCCAAAGCAAGTGAGACAGTCCATTATGAGGTTTTCCTTGTTAACATGTACAGGGTTAAAACAAGGAGAAATGTCGGTTACTCCACAGCCGGTGAGACAGAAATTTGTGAGGTTTTCCTTGTTCACAAGTACAGTGTTATAACAAGGAGAAATGTCGGTTACTCCAAAGCAAGTGAGACAGTCCATTATGAGGTTTTCCTTGTTAACAAGTACAGGGTTAAAACAAGGAGAAATGTCGGTTACTCCACAACCGGTGAGACAGACCATTATGAGGTTTTCCTTGTTAAGACGTACAGGGTTAAAACATGGAGAAATGTCGGTTACTCCACAGCAGGTGAGACAGTCAATTATAAGGATTTCCTTGTTAAGAAGTACGGGGTTAAAACAAGGAGAATTGTATGTTTCGCCAAAGCAGGTGAGACAGTCAATCATGAGGTTTTCGCTGTTAAGAAGTACAGCGTTAAAGCAACGAGAAATGTTGGTTACTCCACAGCCCGTGAGACAGAAATTTGTGAGGTTTTCCTTGTTAACAAGTACAGGGTTAAAACAAGGAGAAATGTCGGTTACTCCACAGCAGGTGAGACAGTCAATTATAAGGATTTCCTTGTTAAGAAGTACGGGGTTAAAACAAGGAGAATTGTATGTTTCGCCAAAGCAGGTGAGACAGTCAATCATGAGGTTTTCGCTGTTAAGAAGTACAGCGTTAAAGCAACGAGAAATGTTGGTTACTCCACAGCCCGTGAGACAGAAATTTGTGAGGTTTTCCTTGTTAACAAGTACAGGGTTAAAACAAGGAGAAATGTCGGTTACTCCACAGCAGGTGAGACAGTCCATTATGAGGTTCTCCTTGTTAACAAGCACAGGGTTAAAACAAGGAGAAATGTCGGTTAACCCAAAGCAGGTGAGACAGTCAATTATGAGTTTTTCCTTGTTAAGAACTACAGGGTTATAACAACGAGAAATGTCGGTTACCCCAGAGCAGGTGAGACAGTCAATTACGAGGTTCTTCTCGTTAAGAAGTACAGGATTAAAGCAAGGAGAAATTTCGATTACCCCAAAGCAGGTGAGACAGTCAATTATGAGGTTTTCCTTGTTACGAACTACAGGGTTAAAACAAGGAGAAATGTCGTTTACTCCACAGCAGGTGAGACAGGCCATTATGAGGCTTTCCTTGTTAAGAAGAACAGGGTTAAAACAAGGAGAAATATCGGTTACTCCACAGCAGGTGAGACAGAAATTTGAGAGGTTTTCCTTGTTAACAAGTACAGTGTTATAACAAGGTGAAATGTCGGTTACTCCAAAGCAGGTGAGCCAGACCTTTATGAGGTTTTCCTTGTTAAGACGTACAGGGTTAAAACAAGGAGAAATGTCGGTTACTCCACAGCAGGTGAGACAGAAATTTGTGAGGTTTTCCTTGTTAACAAGTACAGTGTTATATCAAGGAGAAATGTCGGTTACTCCACACCAGGTGAGACAGTCCATTATGAGGTTTTCCTTGTTATGAAGTACAGGGTTAAAACAAGGAGAAATGTCGGTTACTCCACAGCAGGTGAGACAGGCCATTATGAGGCTTTCCTTGTTAAGAAGAACAGGGTTAAAACAAGGAGAAATATCGGTTACTCCACAGCAGGTGAGACAGAAATTTGAGAGGTTTTCCTTGATAACAAGTACAGTGTTATAACACGGAGAAATGTCGGTTACTCCACAGCCGGTTAGACAGGCAATTTTGAGGTTTTCCTTGTTAAGAAGTACAGCGTTAAAGCAAGGAGAAATGTCGGTTACTGCACAGCCGGTGAGACAGTCAGTTATGAGGTTTTCCTTGTTAAGGGTTAAAACAAGGAGAAATGTCGGTTACCCCAAAGCAGGTGAGACAGTCAATTATGAGGTTTTCCTTGTTAAGAAGTACAGCGTTAAAGCAAGGAGAAACGGTGGTTACCCTAAAGGAGGTGAGACTGTCAATTATGAGGTTATCCTTGTTAAGAAGCACAGGGTTAAAACAAGGAGAAATGTCGGTTAACCCAAAGCAGGTGAGACAGTCATTTATGAGGTTTTCCTTGTTAAGAAGTACAGGGTTAAAACAAGGAGAAATGTCGGTTACTCCACAGCAGGTGAGACAGAAATTTGTGAGGTTTTCCTTGTTCACAAGTACAGTGTTATAACAAGGAGAAATGTCGGTTACTCCAAAGCAAGTGAGACAGTCCATTATGAGGTTTTCCTTGTTAACATGTACAGGGTTAAAACAAGAAGGAATATCGGTTACTTCACAGCAGGTGAGACAGTCCATTATGAGGCTTTCCTTGTTAAGAACTAAAGGCTTAAAACAAGGAGAAATGTCGGTTACTCCACAACCGGTGAGACAGACCATTGTGAGGTTTTCCTTGTTAAGAAGTACAGGGTTAAAACAAGGAGAAATGTCGGTTACTCCACAGCAGGTGAGACAGTCAATTATAAGGATTTCCTTGTTAAGAAGTACGGGGTTAAAACAAGGAGAATTGTATGTTTCGCCAAAGCAGGTGAGACAGTCAATCATGAGGTTTTCGCTGTTAAGAAGTACAGCGTTAAAGCAAGGAGAAATGTCGGTTACTCCACAGCCGGTGAGACAGAAATTTGTGAGGTTTTCTTTGTTAACAAGTACAGGGTTAAAACAAGGAGAAATGTCGGTTACTCCACAACCGGTGAGATAGACCATTATGAGGTTTTCCTTGTTAAGAAGTACAGGGTTAAAACAAGGAGAAATGTCGGTTACTCCACAACCGGTGAGACAGACCATTATGAGGTTTTCCTTGTTAACAAGTACAGGGTTAAAACAAGGAGAAATGTCGGTTACTCCACAACCGGTGAGACAGACCATTATGAGGTTTTCCTTGTTAACAAGTACAGGGTTAAAACAAGGAGAAATGTCGGTTACTCCACAGCCGCAGAGACAGACCATTATGAGGTTTTCCTTGTTAACAAGTACAGGGTTAAAACAAGGAGAAATGTCGGTTACTCCACAACCGGTGAGATAGACCATTATGAGGTTTTCCTAGTTAACAAGTACAGGGTTAAAACAAGGAGAAATGTCGGTTACTCCACAACCGGTGAGACAGACCATTATGAGGTTTTCCTTGTTAAGAAGTACAGGGTTAAAACAAGGAGAAATGTCGGTTACTCCACAGCAGGTGAGACAGTCAATTATAAGGATTTCCTTGTTAAGAAGTACGGGGTTAAAACAAGGAGAATTGTATGTTTCGCCAAAGCAGGTGAGACAGTCAATCATGAGGTTTTCGCTGTTAAGAAATACAGCGTTAAAGCAAGGAGAAATGTCGGTTACTCCACAGCCCGTGAGACAGAAATTTGTGAGGTTTTCCTTGTTAACAAGTACAGGGTTAAAACAAGGAGAAATGTCGGTTACTCCACAGCAGGTGAGACAGTCCATTATGAGGTTTTCCTTGTTAACAAGCACAGGGTTAAAACAAGGAGAAATGTCGGTTACTCCACAACCGGTGAGACAGACCATTATGAGGTTTTCCTTGTTAAGACGTACAGGGTTAAAACAAGGAGAAATGTCGGTTACCCCAAAGCAGGTGAGACAGTCAATTATGAGGTTTTCCTTGTTAAGGGTTAAAACAAGGAGAAATGTCGGTTAACCCAAAGCAGGTGAGACAGTCAATTATGAGGTTTTCCTTGTTAAGGGTTAAAACAAGGAGAAATGTCGGTTAACCCAAAGCAGGTGAGACAGTCAATTATGAGGTTTTCCTTGTTAAGAACTACAGGGTTAAAACAACGAGAAATGTCGGTTACCCCAGAGCAGGTGAGACAGCCAATTGCGAGGTTCTTCTCGTTAAGAAGTACAGGATTAAAGCAAGGAGAAATATCGGTTACTCCACAGCCGGTGAGACAGAAATTTGTGAGGTTTTCCTTGTTAACAAGTACAGTGTTATAACACGGAGAAATGTCGGTTACTCCACAGCCGGTGAGACAGAAATTTGTGAGGTTTTCCTTGTTAACAAGTACAGTGTTATAACAAGGTGAAATGTCGGTTACTCCAAAGCAGGTGAGTCAGACCATTATGAGGTTTTCCTTGTTAAGAAATACAGGGTTAAAACAAGGAGATATGTCGTTTACCCCAAGGCAAGTGAGACAGACCATTATGAGGTTTTCCTTGTTATGAAGTACAGGGTTAAAACAAGGAGAAATTTCGGGTTACTTCACAGCAGGTGAGACAACCCATTATGAGGTTTTCCTTGTTAACAAGTACCGGGTTAAAACAAGGACAAATATCGGTTACTTCACAGCAGGAGAGACAGTCCATTATGAGGTTTTCCTTGTTATGAAATACAGGGTTAAAACAAGGAGAAATGTCGGTTACTCCACAGCAGGTGAGACAGTCCATTATGAGGTTTTCCTTGTTATGAACTACAGGATTAAAACAAGTAGAAATGTCGGTTACCACAAAACAGGTTAGACAGTCAATTTTGAGGTTTTCCTTGTTAAGAAGTACAGCGTTAAAGCAAGGAGAAATGTCGGTTACTCAACAGCCGGTGAGAGAGTCAGTTATGAGGTTTTCCTTGTTAAGGGTTAAAACAAGGAGAAATGTCGGTTACCCCAAAGCAGGTGAGACAGTCAATTATGAGGATTTCCGTGTTAAGAAGTACAGCGTTAAAGCAAGGAGAAACGGTGGTTACCCTAAAGGAGGTGAGACTGTCAATTATGAGGTTATACTTGTTAAGAAGCACAGGGTAAAAAACAAGGAGAAATGTCGGTTAACCCAAAGCAGGTGAGACAGTCAGTTATGAGGTTTTCCTTGTTAAGAAGTACAGGGCTAAAACAAGGAGAAATGTCGGTTACTCCACAGCCGGTGAGACAGAAATTTGTGAGGTTTTCCTTGTTCACAAGTACAGTGTTATAACAAGGAGAAATGTCGGTTACTCCAAAGCAAGTGAGACAGTCCATTATGAGGTTTTCCTTGTTAACATGTACAGGGTTAAAACAAGGAGAAATGTCGGTTACTCCACAACCGGTGAGACAGACCATTATGAGGTTTTCCTTGTTAAGACGTACAGGGTTAAAACAAGGAGAAATGTCGGTTACTCCACAGCAGGTGAGACAGTCAATTATAAGGATTTCCTTGTTAAGAAGTACGGGGTTAAAACAAGGAGAATTGTATGTTTCGCCAAAGCAGGTGAGACAGTCAATCATGAGGTTTTCGCTGCTAAGAAGTACAGCGTTAAAGCAAGGAGAAATGTCGGTTACTCCACAGCCCGTGAGACAGAAATTTGTGAGGTTTTCCTTGTTAACAAGTACAGGGTTAAACAAGGAGAAATGTCGGTTACTCCACAGCAGGTGAGACAGTCCATTATGAGGTTTTCCTTGTTAACAAGCACAGGGTTAAAAGAAGGAGAAATGTCGGTTAACCCAAAGCAGGTGAGACAGTCAATTATGAGGTTTTCCTTGTTAAGAACTACAGGGTTAAAACAACTAGAAATGTCGGTTACCCCAGAGCCGGTGAGACAGTCAATTACGAGGTTCTTCTCGTTAAGAAGTACAGGATTAAAGCAAGGAGAAATTTCGATTACCCCAAAGCAGGTGAGACAGTCAATTATGAGGTTTTCCTTGTTACGAACTACAGGGTTAAAACAAGGAGAAATGTCGGTTACTCCACAGCCGGTGAGACAGTCAGTTATGACGTTTTCCTTGTTAAGAAGCACAGGGTTAAAACAAGGAGAAATGTCGGTTACTCCAAAGCAGGTGAGACAGTCAATTATGCGGTTTTCCTTGTTAAGAAGTACAGGGTTAAAACAAGGAGAAATGTCGGTTACCCCAAGGCAGGTGAGACAGTCAATTATGAGGTTTTCCTTGTTAAGAAGTACATGGTTAAAACAAGGGGAAATATCGGTTACTCCACAGCCGGTGAGACAGTCAGTTATGACGTTTTCCTTGTTAAGAAGTACAGGGTTAAAACAAGGAGAAATGTCGGTTAACCCAAAGCAGGTGAGACAGTCAATTATATGGTTTTCCTTGTTAAGAAGTACAGGGTTAAAGCAAGGACAAATGTCGGTTAACCCAAAGCTGGTGAGACAGTCAGTTATGAGGTTTTCCTTGTGAAGAAGCACAGGGTTAAAACAAGGAGAAATGTTGGTTACTCCAAAGCAGGTGAGACAGTCAATTATGCGGTTTTCGTTGTTAAGAAGTACAGGGTTAAAACAAGGAGAAATGTCGGTTACCCCAAAGCTGGTGAGACAGTCAATTATGAGGTTTTCCGTGTTAGTAAGTACGGGGCTAAAACAAGGAGAAATGTCGTTTACCCCAAAGCAGGTGAGAAATAATATTATGACGTTTTCCTTGTTAAGAAGTACAGGGTTAAAACAGGGAGAAATGTCTATTACTCCACAGCCGGTGAGACAGTCAATTACGAGGTC
Source organism: Tenodera sinensis (assembly GCA_030765045.1). Classification (NCBI taxonomy): domain Eukaryota; kingdom Metazoa; phylum Arthropoda; class Insecta; order Mantodea; family Mantidae; genus Tenodera; species Tenodera sinensis. Next base: position 209,868,734 of record CM060964.1, on the reverse strand, counting down.
TTCCTTGTTAAGAAGTTCAGGGCTAAAGCAAGGAGAAAAAGGTGGTTACCCCAAACCAGGTGAGACAGTCAATTATGAGGTTTTCCTTGTTAAGAAGTACAGGGTTGAAGCAAGGAGAAATTGTGGTTACCCCAAAGAAGGTGAGACAGTCAATTATGAGGTTTTCCTTGTTAAGAAGTACAGGGTTAAAGCAAGGAGAAATGGTGTTTAGCCTAAAGCAGGTGAGACAGTCAATTATGAGGTATTCCTTGTTAAGAAGTACAGTGCTAAATCAAGGAGAAATGTCGGTTACTCCAAAGCAGGTGAGACCGTCAATTATGAGGTTTTCCTTGTTAAGAAGTACAGGGTTAAAACAAGGAGAAATGTCGGTTACCCCAAAGCAGGTCAGACAGTCAATTATGAGGTTTTCCTTGTTAAGAAGTACAAGGTTAAAACAAGGAGAAATGTCGGTTAAACTAAAGCAGGTTAGACAGTCAATTATGAGGTTTTCCTTGTTAAGAAGTACGGGGTTAAAACAAGGAGAAATGTCGGTTACCCCAAAGCAGTTGAGACAGTCAATTATGAGGTTTTCCTTGTTAAGAAGTACAGGGTCAAGGCAAGGAGAAATCTCGGTTACCCAAAAGCAGGTGAGGCAGCCAATTATGAGGTTTTCCTTGCTAAGAAGTACAGGGTTACAACAAGGAGAAATATCGGTTACTCCACAGCCGGTGAGACAGTCAATTATGAGGGTTTCCTTGTTAAGAATTACAGGGTTAAAGCAAGGAGAAATGTCGGTTACTCTACAGCCGGTGAGAGAGTCAATTCTGAGGTTTTCCTTGTTAAGAAGTACAGCGTTAAAACAAGGAGAAACGTCGGTTACTCCACAGCCGGTGAGACGGTGAATTATGAGGTTTTCCTTGTTAAGAAGTACGGGGTTAAGACAAGGAGAAATTTCGGTTACCCCAATGCAGTTGAGACAGTCAACTATGAGGTTTTCCTTGTTAAGAAGTACAGTGTCAAAACAAGGAGAAATGTCGGTTACTCCACAGAAGGTGAGACAGTGAATTATGAGGTTTTCCTTGTTAAGAAGTACAGGGTTAAAGGAAGGATAATTATCGGTTACTTAAAGCAGGTGAGACAGTCAATTATGAGGTTTTCCTTGTTAAGAAGTACAGGGTTAAAACACGGAGAAATGTCGGTTACTCCACAGCCGGTGAGACAGCCAACTATGAGGGTTTCCTTGTTAAGAAGTACAGCGTTAAAGCAAGGAGAAATGTCGGTTACCCCAAAGCCGGTGCGACAGTGAATTATGAGGTTTTCCTTGTTAAGACGTACAGGGTTAAAGCAAGGATAAATGTTGCTTACCCCAAAGCAGGTGAGATAGTCAATTATGAGGTTTTCCTTGTTAAGAAGTAGAGGGTTAAAACAAGGAGAAGTGTCGGTTACTCTACAGCCGGTGAAACAGCTAACTATGAGGTTTTCCTTGTTAAGAAGTACAGCGTTAAAGCAAGGAGAAATGTCGGTTACCCCAAAGCAGGCGAGACAGTGAATTATGAGGTTTTCCTTGTTAAGAAGTACAGGATTAAAACAAGGAGAAATGTCGGTTACCCCAAAGCAGGTGAGACAGTCCATTATGAGGTTGTCCTTGTTAAGAAGTACAGGGTTAAAACATGGGGAAATGTGGGTTATTCCACAGCCGGTGAGACAGCCAACTATGAGGTTTTCCTTGTTAGGAGGTACAGCGTTAAAGCAAGGAGAGATGGCGCTTGCTCCACAGCCGGTGTGACAGTCAATTATGAGGTTTTCCTTGTTAAGAAGTACAGGGTTAAAACAAGGAGAAATGTCGGTTACCCCAGAGCAGGTGAGACAGTCAGTTATGAGGTTTTCCTTGTTAAGACGTACAGGGTTAAAACAAGGAGACATGTCGGTTACTCCAAAGCAGGTGAAACAGTCAATTATGAGGTTTTCGTTGTTAAGAAGTACAGGGTTAAAGCAAGGAGAAATGTCGGTTAACCCAAAGCAGGTGAGACAGTCAATTATGAGGTTTTCCGTGTCAAGAAGTAGAGTGCTAAAACAAGGAGAAATGTCGGTTACTCCAAAGCAGGTGAGACAGTCAATTATGAGGTTTTCCTTGTTGAGAAGTACAGGGTTAAAGCAAGGAGAATTGTCGGTTACCCCAAAGCAGGTGAGACAGTCAATTATGAGGTTTTCCTTGTTAAGAATTACAGTGCTAAAACAAGGAGAAATGTCGGTTTCTCCAAAGCAGGATGAGACAGTCAATAATGAGGTTTTCCTTGTTAAGAAGTACAGGGTTAAAACAAGAAATGTCGGTTACTCCAAAGCCGGTGAGACAGTCATTTATGAGGTTTTCCTGGTTAAGAAGAACAGGGTTAAAACAAGGAGAAATATCGGTTACCCCAAAGCAGATGATACAGCCAATTATGAGGTTTTGCTTGTTGAGATGTACATGGTTAAAACAAGGAGAAATGTCGGTTACTCCAAAGCCGGTGAGACAGTAAATTATGAGGTTTTCCTTGTTAAGAAGAACAGGGTTAAAACAAGAAGAAATGACCGTTACCCCAAAGCAGGTGAGGCAGTCAATTATGAAGTATACCTTGTTAAGAAGAACAGGGTTAAAGCATGGGGAAATGTCGGTTACTCCAAAGCAGGTGAGATAGTCAATTATGAAGTATTCCTTGTTAAGAAGAACAGTGTTAAAGCATGGGGGAATTTCGGTTACTTCCATGAACTTGAGCAGACTTCTGTAGTTATAATTCAATAAATGTTATCCTGGTTATGTTAAGTTTGGTGGTGTCGTTTGTAAATGATGAAATGAATCACATGCGTTCTCAAGAACTCAACTTTTATAGGTGACAAGAATGGATTCCTTCAGCGATTCACCGAATGTGCAGCGCAGGCTACAACGCTCAGCAGCATGTTGAAATCAAATGGACAACTAGATTTAGAGGGAACAGGGTTGCCAACCATTAAAAGTAAAATCATGATACCAGTCACTTACATTTATAGATTTGGATTCAAAGTTATCCTACATCATAAACCAAATGCTACAACAATAAAAATATCAGCATAAGACTTGTGAAAATGTAATAGTATTGATGTTTATGGTATCCACTTGCAAGATTGATAACCTTATCCAGTATTACAACTTTACCACTTAAGTTTCTTACACTATTCATCTGAAAATTCATCTCCCTTAACTGTTGCAGCATTATACTAATTTGTTGTTGAAATAAACCTTAACAACTCAGTTACTTGTAGATTTTGGAACCCACCACATTCTTTCATAAGATGAGACGACAGAATAAGTCCATTTGTTGTATACAGCGCCTATCTGTTTTTAATTTTGGTTTTTATTAAACCCAGTTTAGAAAAGAATTACACAAGAAGCGTTTCTGTGGGGCAACGAAATCACGGATAATGTAACCTCTGCCAGTTCGTTGTAATCAGTATTTCCACCAACGTGACACATGTGTTTAACAGAACTGCAGAAACTGACTGGTTCAGGCACGTTCTTTATTTCATATGGAATGTCACTTATACCGATTTTTCTCCATTGATCTCAATTTTCTTTGAGAATACCAGATCTGTGCACACTGGCAATAAGAGAATAAGGGGTAGTGTTTAGTAGGATATGAAATGGTTGCCTTAGAGGCATGGAGACAGGTGATGAAGGCAGAAGTGGTATTTGTAATTAATTTAATTTCGCTGGTGTGACAAACCAGTGAAAATGATATTTCGCCGGTATCGAACTATCATACATTCAAATTATCATATACACCCATAATTATCGTACGGGTTGGCAACCATGAGTACAAATATTAAAATTATCATATGCCCCCTTAATTATCGTACGGTACGGGTTGGCAACCCTGAGAGAGATTGGCAATGGCAAGACCAAAAGACAGTTATTTTGTCGCTGCCTCTGCGCTACACGAAAGCTTATTCTTTGTATTTTGTTAATTATATAATAATAGGTTTCCTCCGCGCAATTGCATTCCTACCGTCTTTTCCTTCAGCTCTGTCCTTTCTCTCAGTTCCAGCAGGAAACCTAGAGCGTCTTCAGTGCCCAGTAATTGGTAATTTGCACCATAAAAGCTGTTGTCATAGTCTTCAAAGAACATGATTTTACACTTTCATACGTGTTACTATAATATGCTAGTAGGGTAGAAATGGCAGTTTGAGCACACTTTGCATATGAATGGATAACCGCAAATTAATTACACGTGTGTTTCACACCCCATTCTCTTTGTCGGTGAAAAGTCGACAAAGGGGCGACCCTCATTATCTGTCACATTACCACAGATAAGGGTTTACAGGTCAATTGCCCATGTTATCATATGGTTAACATGTGGTCAATTATCAGGCATTAATAATTAATGAGGGCGGCATTTTTAACCGCATTTCTACCCTACTCTGTGGTCGCTGATTTCTCTTAAACTGAATAAGATATCGAAATGCGGTAAACGGTAATTATCTTCCAATAAAACGGCGCATCTTCTGATGTAATTTTGAAGATCACTGGGATCTAGGGATCGATTCCCGTGCAATAAATACCTTTATTATTGGAATAATTCCTAAACTATTAGTGATAAAAACTTCAAATAAATTTTATTAAACTGGTATTGTAATGGGCTTTCCTTTTCGGTATAATTGGGGTCCTGGAGTCTTTGGTTCCAATCCTTATTTGGTGAATTTAATTATCTCGAGAATCGCTTAAGCTAGAAGACTGAAATAAACTTTATATGGTAATACTCGTTAAGGACAATTATTTTCTAACATGCTAGAGCTGAAGTATTGTGGGTTCGATTCCTACCTTGCGGAGAATTATTGAATTTTGGCCTATATCGCGATTTTTTACACTTGGAATAGTGATGTAAAGACAAACTAGCGTAACTTGACATATATAATGATATATTAGAAAATGGTATCCTTATGGCTCATAGTTCGATTACCGAGACGGGGTAATCTTCAAAGTCGATTTATTCGCGAATCAATAAAGATAGCGCTATGAAATAAAAAGTTAAACGCTTCAGATAATTTCCCTGGTTCTGATTTATGTATAAAACTGTAACTTTTATACTGTGGGTCTAATTCGAATTTCTAAGGGTCCATTTAATAACCTTGCAAACTAGGGCCTTAGATGCTTCAAATGAAGTTTAAATTAGTGGTATTATTTACAACATCAATTGCTGAATGCTCTTATTAAGAGAGACATTGCCTGCCTTGATTCTAGAAGCCTAAATCATGCACCACTCGGAGAAAGCCGCTTTAGATATAATTGATATCTTCACCTTAGTCCTTCTGTTCTCATTCTCCCTCGTGATAGCAGGTAATGTGTACGTAAATGAACGTTACTAGCCTACATAATAAAGAAAATAACAGTATTCTCCGTAACATGGGCAATTAACCTGTAAACCCTTATCTGTGGTAATGTGACAGATAATGAGGGTCACCCCTTTGTCGTCTTTTCACCGACAAAGGGAATGGGGTGTGAAAAACACGTGTTAACCCCTTCATGCCTGGTGTGTATTATAAGATAGATAGGCTTTTTTTCCTATTTGTATTTGTTTTAACTTTTTTTTCTGCTATATTCTTGTTATACTGTCTGTCACTAATTAAAAATACATATTTGAAACGTTTTGAATTGCAAAACTTACTTTTTTTACAATTTATATTGTAGTGTTTTTTTATATAAGAAAAGAAGCAAAATTCATGCAACCGCAGTCAAATGATACCCCGTCATGATCCACGCGTGCCATCACACCGATTATTTTACGTGGGCACTCCCCGTCCTTTACCACAGGCACATTTGACTGCGGTTGCCGAGACTCGAACTCACGACCTCAGGCTTTGCGTGCATGGCCAGTGCACTACGTGTTGCCTCAACGATCATGGCTATTCAAGCCAGCAGACTGAAGGTGTCCCAGACCGCCTAATCTAAACGGGTTTTGAATTAGAGGAAGAACGGCATAAGTAGCAAAATAATTCAGGCATGAAAGGGTTAAACACGTGTAATTTATTTGCGGTTATCCATTCATATGCAAAGTGTATTCAAACCGCCATTTCTACCCTACTTATGCTGTCCTCTAACCCTGATTTTTACTTTCTGTATAATGTATAGTAACTATGGAAAGTATTGTGTTCCACCCAAAACCTTGATGTTGAAATTTCACCGGAAATATGTTTCGAGGCCCCCTATATCAAACAGACAGTTTTAGAAATAGGAGCGTGCGCGCTCGCCTGTGTGTGTGTGTGTGTGTGTGTGTGTGTCTGTAAACAGTATAGCCCAAAAACGAAAAGTCGGTTAAAAAGCAATGTTGCTATTTAAGTCTTTCAAGGATAGTAGACGATTTTTAAGAAAATTCCTCCGTGGAAAATTTTTCGAAAATTTTGATTTTCTCAAAAATGGCTAACGATTTTGATTAAAATTCCATATGTTTAAGATATTTTTTAGACAGTTGATAGTAAAAGTCGGACTTTTAGCAGGTCACGACAGTGTTAAAAGTATAAAATTCTACCACTCAGTGCTCAAAAGCTTTCAACACTCCGATAATGCAAACCTTGGTTTCTTACAGAATGTGACTATGGTCTCATTCAAGTAGGTCAAGAATCTCTGTTATACAATACTTATATAAAATGGTTAGTCATTTGAATGTGAATATGGACTGTGCTGAACTTATTGAAATTTTACAAGCAGCGGAGAGACTGGCATTAGAATTGTTATCCAAAAAATCAAGAAACCAATACGTCATTGCATACAACACATTCTGGACAGGTGCAAGATAAAAAATCTAATACGTCATTGCATACAACACATTCTGGACAGGTGCAAGATAAAAAATCTAATGTGTTGCACTCACATGACTTTCTCTACTCTTGTAAAAACCATTCTTACAAATTCTTATTACTATATCTTTTTTGTGTTACTTGAGCTAAACATTTGTACAAATTATCTTATTGTTTATTTCCTTGTAGGTGCAAGGGAAACATTAGGATAGAGTAGGCTTTGTGCGATAGTCATCTTTTAAATCTTTGAGATTCCGTTCTCTTTGCACACTTAACATAAGAGAAAATGAACAACGATGTTCCATTTCTCGAAAATTATGTTTTCCGAAACTCACACACATAACAAGGAATATCTCCGAAATGGTTCAACCTACAAGAAAATTTATTAAGACCTAAATTGTGTATTTTAGCAAGATCTACATTTTTTGTAGAGTATGATTTGATGTATCTCTTAACGGTTTACCGGTTATGCAAAAGTCGTCCGGAGTAAATGTGACTACAGGGGCTATAGCTAGAAAATTCAAAATATACATTCCATTTGTCATAAGAATATCTTATACATGTCATTTTAATCAAAATCGTTAGATCCATTTTCAAGAAAATCAACATTTTCGAAAAATTGTCCCTGTAAAGGGTAGTCTAGGGTGCGGCTATTTTCTTCAAAATATTCGTGTCACATCCTTGAAAGACATCAAACCTAATCACCATGGTTTTTAACCTACTTTTAGTTTTTGAGTTATGCTGTCCAAAGTCTGACAGACTGACACATAAACCGACTCACAGAGTGTCACACACACAAACACACACACACATACACAAACAAAAGGACCTTTTTCTAAAAATTCTTCTTTTTGGATTCAGGGGGCCTTAAAACATATATTTCTGGTGAAATCTCATCGAAGTTTTGGGTGAAATACAATACTTCCCCTACCTACTAGTAGAGAACGTAAAAAGTGAACAACTATGCTCCATTTCACAAAAGTTTTAAGTTTTCCCAAACGGACACAAACAACAAGGAATATCTCCGAAATGGTTCGCTTTACAAAAAAGTTATTGAGACATAAATTGTGTTTTAGCGAGACCTACATTTTTTGTAGTGTAAGATTTTCTCTATCTCTTACGGTTTACGAGCTATTCAAAAGTCATCTGGAGTAAACAGGTCTACATAGGCTATAATCAGTAAGTTCAAAATATACATTTCATTTGTCATACACATATGTTAAACATATGACATTTTAATCAAAATTGTTAGAGCCATTTTCAAGAAAATCAAAATTTTGGAAACATTTTCCATGTAAAGGGTAATTTAGGGTGGGGCTGTTTTCTTGAAAATCTTCGTGTCGCATCCTTGAAAGACATTAAACTTAAATTCCATCTTTGGTTTTTAACCGACTTTTCGTTTTCGAGTTATGCTACCCACAGACACACAGACACACACATACACAGGCAACACACACGGACCTTTTTCTAGAAATACTTTTTTTTTGTATTCAGTGGTCTCAAAGCAGATATTTCCGGTGAAATCTCGACATCGAATTTTTGGGTGGAATGCAATACTTCGTCCTACTTGTCAGTAGAGAAAGTAAAGAACATTTTTTCCGCTGGCTTCTTTGTGTAGAATGTTATTATTTTGCAAAAGTCATCATGTTTTTAACACTGATGCTAAGAAAGGCAACAACTAAACAGCGTAGCCCAATGATTCATGACCATGAAAAAGGTAAAACGATGTAGGTATATTTACATATAATATATAATATACCTACCCATAAATAGTCAGCATTGTTTAAAAATGGTGTATAATGCACGGGCTAAAATAATTTTATTTTGTTGGCAGGTTTCCTCAACTCGGCCTGCGGCGTAATTTCGGAATCACACCAACTCACAGAATAAAATGTTCCTTTTAAGCTTGTATCACAAATAACTATTTATGGAAAATTAAATGTACATTTTGAATTTTCTGGCTATAGTCTATGAAGTCCTGTTTACTCTGGATGACTTTTGCATAACTAGTAAACCGAAAGAAATAGACCAAATCTTACTACACAGAAAATGTAATGTCCTTAAAACACACAATTAATGGCAAAATGCATTTTTGTTAAGTGAATAGTTTCGGAGATATTCCATGTTATTTGTGTTAGTTTTGCAATACTTGTGTTTTACTCAAATGGAAGGCCGTTATTAAATTTTTATCTCTTGACCGTGCAATGAGAACGGAATTTGAAACCTTTAAAAGATTTGACTATAGCTCAAAGCCTGCTATATTTCCATATTCCGGGAAGTAGTGTATTCCACCCAAAAATTCGATGTCGAGATATCACCGGAAATATATGTTTTAAGACCCCCTGAACCAAAAAGAAAGCATTTTTAGAAAAAGGTCCGTGTGTGTACCTATCTGTCTGTGTGTCTGTGAACAACATAACTCAAAAACGAAAAGTAGGTTAAAAACCAAAGTTGGTATTTAAGTTTAATGTCTTTCAAGGATGCGACACGAAGATTTTGAAGAAAATAACCCCACCGTAAACTACTCTTTAGATGGATAATTTTTCGAAACTTTTTATTTTCTTGAAAATGTCTCTAACGATTTTGATTAAAATGTCATATGTTTGGGATATTTTTATGACAAATGAAATGTTTATCTTGAATTTTCTGGCTATAGCCACTGTAGTCGTATTTACTCTGGACGACTTTTGCATAACTGGTAAATCGTTAGAGATAGACCAAATCATAGTACACAAAAAATGTAGATCTTGCTAAAATACACAATTTATGTCGAGACAAAATTTCTCCTATGGTGAACCATTTCGGAGATATTCCTTCTTATGGGTGTGAGTTTCAGAAAACTTAAAACTTTCGTGAAATGCAACATCGTTGTTCATTTTTTTATATGTTAAGTGTGCAAAGAGAACGGAATCTCAAAGGTTTAAAAGATTTGACTATCGCACAAACCCTACTGTGTCCTAATGTTCCCCTTGCAGCTACAAGGAAATAAGCAATAAGATAATTATGTACAAATGTTTATCTTAACTAACACGAAGAAGATATAGGAATAAGGGTTTGTAAGAATGGTTGGTACAAGAGTAGAGAAAGTCATGTGAGTGCAACACATCAGATTTTTTTATTTTCTTCTCTGATCTATAGGCTCCTCTGTGATAGAGTAGGCCAAAATAATCACGTGTGATATTTCTCAATCTTTTGATGTAAAACGTATCGAAAATTTGAATGAAAGGGTTGCGGAGGAATGAGAACGGCAAACTTGGTGTTACAAATACGTGCATACAAACTACAACATACATTCCCCTTCTCACACCAGTTCATCGCTACAGTAACTTCACATTTCGTCTTGTTACACTTGCGCTTTACTTCCCACCAGTTCCTAGTATAACAGTCGCGAGGAAGAATTGCTTGCTCGTTGACGCTACAGAGCAGTTAGTTAACTGACACTACTATACCGGGTGTTAATGAACTACACGGAAATAATTTCAGCGACTGTTGGCGTGTTAATATAAACAAGTTGATACAGGCAATGCATGGTCTGCGGCTTAACATAACGCAGTTAATTGTGTTAAACCTAATTGGCATCAGGTGCTGATAAATTGGTGTTTAAACAAGGCGGGTGAGATTATTGGATTGGAATGTCTTTAAAACTGCTTCCCGAGTATAGAAATATCGAAACTTAATAGCTCGTTATTGGCGTTCTCAAGATTTCATGCCTCAAAGATATCCCAAATCTCGAACTAATCACGTGCCAGTGCGACGCTGAACAGCGATTAACTGCCTTCTTGCATCAATAGCCTACTCTAGTACTGTTTGTGTAACTGTCCTGGTGGCCCAATCCGTAACACCGAAAACTGTTGTTCCGGAGGTCACTGGTTCGGTAACTGTCGTGCGGTTAATTTGTGTTTCTTCGTCATAAATTGCAATAGGCAGTTACTTTAAACCTGACGTAAAGAGTTGCATTTACTATTCATTTTATGTAACTTCTTTCACCCTTTAAACCTCCTCCCATTTAGACGTACAGCATGTGAGAGTATTAAGCAGGATTCAACCTTTGTTAGAAGGAATTGTAATTAATTGCACTCACAAGGTGAAATTGCTTTGTAAAATGGATTGTACAGGAATTAAAACCTTAGACAAAATATTAAAACATAAATTAAAAAGAAAAATAAATAAATAAAGTGAAGGAGAAGCGGACTCGTTTACCTTTCACTTGAAAGCTAATGTCGTAACCATTGCGCCAGAGGGAGTGCTCCGACCGTCTCTTCATTTTCGTGTGTTGTACACTCAAGTGGTATCATCATTAGCAGTGGCGTACTGGCACTTTAGAAACTTATAGCCGTAACTTCCACATTTGAACCAACAGGCCATAAGTCTCCTATCCCAAATTACTTGTTTCAGAGATCTCCACTTGCTCTGAAAATATTTCGGTGTAGTTCATTAACACCCTATGTATGTTGCAAAGCATATGCGACCAGCAGAAGGCACTATTTTCCCGTTACCAGTTGTCAATAGAATGCAGTACTGCGCAATAATAATAATAATAATAATAATAATAATAATAATAATAATAATAATAATAATAATAATAATAATAATAATAATAATAATAATAATAATAATAATAATAATAATAATAATAATAATAATAATAATAATAATAATAATAATAATAATAATAATAATAATAATAATAATAATAATAATAATAATAATAATAATAATAATAATAATAATAATAATAATAATAATAATAATAATAGATGCTTCTGGCATAGTAACGTTTTGTTAATTAATAAAGGGCGTTAAAATGTGGGTTGGGTTACGTCACTAAAATTAACATCCTGAAATAAAAATATTTAGGCATTGTTGTTTGGCAAACAAACGTTTTGTCAAGTTAAGTCAAAGAGTGAAACACTTCAGTGGAAGTACATACCTCTAGTTATGGAATGGCTGCGAAATTGAATGTCTGACTTCTAGTAAAGTAGGCCAGGTAGAATATAATTTTTTTGCTAGTACCTTGTCTATAATGGCTCCAGATACTTGTAGAGTGGAGTGGAGTGTTAAATTTAAGGGCCCGTCGACAAAAAGGTCATTTGGACCCGGATACTTGTAGAAATATTGTACAATTTTAGTGGACTTAAATTGCCTTTCAAAGCTTGCTGTTGTAGGAGTGATTTGAATGTTGAATTAGGTGTCATGTAAAATTTGAGTTGATCCGTTTTTCTGTTGATAGTCTACGCGTTTTTCATTAGTATATTAAATACTATGGTTTAGAATTGCATAGTATTTCTATAAACTGCATTACCTTGTGCGTTGTTTTATTTTGCTATTGTGGAAGAATTGTTTTTCTTAGTTTAATAAACTCAAAACGCTGCTTAATTAGATGATCAAAATGGTAGCTTACATAATAAAAATGTGTCATATTAACCGCGCATAAAACGTCTGTCTTGGTGGTGGAAATAACTTGAAGTCCGGTCGAAAAACTGTGAAGTGGGTTTTTGTGTGTTCCTGTTATGTGCTGTGATTTGGAGTCGACTTGAAACACCCTATTTGATTTGGGAGGCTACGTGGAAATGACCAGTGGGCGTAGTTTGGTCCTTCTTTGGCATGTAAATCAATGTCCTCTTCGTAGCACTCATATTGGCGACCACAAGGTGTACACACATGGTTATGTCATTACAAGAACATACGAAGGGAACATGGTGGGAGCACTGTGCCCTGTGTGGAAACTATCCTTAGAGCTTCTAAATAAACTAAAACACATGCAGTTACAACAAAAATGCAAACAACAATAGTACAACATATAACGGTACCTGGAGGCGCCCCATTGGAGGCGAGACCACAAGGAAGATCCGCATGGTGGCACGCAGGAAGTCATCCCTCACGGTCGGATCGCTGGATGTCATGAAGGCAGGAACTGTCCCTCCGCTACCCGTGGTGGAGGTAGCGTCTGCGGGGACGGGCGCGGTGGTAGATGTCGTGCTTCGGCCGCGAACCCGTCGACGTATAGACCCCACGAGTCGTCGCCAATCCTGCGATGACGCTGTGACCAGTAGCGCCAGGTGTCAAACTTTCTTTCCGGTCAATTTCATTTAAGCCGACTTTTCTCTCAGCTCTAACTCAATTCTCTGTAGTACGCTCATAATTATCTTTTACAGGACACACTGCGTCATAGTTTAAATTCATAATCGTGTAACCGTAAATCGCTAACGGTTCACTTAAAAGGTGACCTCCGTCGTTAACAGCAACCCCTGTATTGCGCAGGCTATTGTTACACTAAATGTAAGCGCTCCAACTACACATAACTGTATGCTATTGTACCCTTGAGCTTTTAATTTATTACTATCATTCAAGTTATTAACGAATTTGGTTCTAATTTTGATATGCTAAGAATGTTTAACATTTTACAATTTTCATCCTTATGCTGTTGGTATATTTAATTTCTTAAAAACTGTGCATAGAAACAAGTAGTTGATGTTTACTGACACCCTGGCTGCCTTTATGGACATTTTACATAAGAATACTCTTGCAACTAAACAATTTCTTTTGGTACCTGTTAATGTAGGCGTCTTTTTGTTTCACCACTTTCAATTCGTTATATTTATTCAGTAGTGGAAAAGGTTGTTTCTATGTTATGACCTTTTTGTCGCTTAAAGCCATTTTGTATTCTTCTTCTTTCTTTCCCCGATTACCCTCCCCTTATGTAGGACTTACATTCCCTAGGACTTACAAACCTGTGCCTAGGGTTAGACGCCTGTCGGGGAGCAGAGGAACCTCTGGACCAGACAGAGCGAAAACCTGGAAGCAGGTGGTCAGCCCAGCATCAGGTATGATAGTGAGGAAGAGGATGATATGAAATACGAGCGAAATGGACGATTAAAGGGTGATAACGGCGCGATTGATGGAATGAATGGCGGGGGAAACCGGATAACCCGGAGAAAATCCGCCCAGACGCCGCTTCGTCCACCACAAATACCACATGTGGGTCCCGCCTAGGTGGTAGGCGAGCGTCAGTTTGAATTCATTGGACTTATTTAAGTATACAGAATGAATTAGCTAAGGCAGCATTGGGATAAGTTAAATGATGAGTGACAGAGGTCATTAAGGCATAAACTCTTGAACGTTTGCGGTTAAATCCGGTCAGGACCATCCTCTCTGTTTCAGGTTTTTCCAGGGTTCTCCCAGTCCTCATAATAGGAAGATCAGGGGAAAGTACAATAAATCAGGCCTGCAACGCTTCTTTTGCAAATTACAATTTCATGCATATTATCGCTAAGAAAGAGCGCTAAATACCATTGAAAGGTTTTATATTTTGAAGAAAAATACCAACTTGATATTTTTAAACTGTCCCTAGAATTTATAGTTTGAAACAGTTCGTACACGTTTCATCCAAATTTATGCATACTTGACAAGTAATGACACTTTTAAGGTACAAGGGCTTAATAGCATGCGTACAATTTAGAGTATGAGAATTAGATGTCCCTTTAAGTAATCAAACTCTTTAAAACAACAAAATTAATACTATGCCATTCATTTGAATTAATATGTTATTATATATGTTATACATTTTGGGAGTTTTTTCCTATTGGTAGAAGAAGATATAAAGCGTTCATAATGTAAACTATAATAATTTCTTAATTACTGGCTTAAGAAAATCCGTGAATGAATGAAAGCTTTAATCCGATTATCTTTGGATTGAATCTAACGTATGAAATGCTTAGTAATAATTGCATAATAAATATGAATAAACTAACGATTTATGAGCACTTTTTCCAATGAAGGGCAAACGATTAATGACGCTGTTCTATTGCATACACTGCTTTATTAGGTACACTTCGGCCAATATTAGTTGTCATATACTTGGCCGTTATTTCCTATATTAGATAATTATGACTTAAGTTGAATTTACTGCCCTTCATAATTATTTTGTTCTATTTGCGTATTCCATTGAGTTGAACTTCGAAGCTTCTTGCAGCTTTTCAGTTTTTGTAACGTCACCCTTAAACTTAATGACAAGTTCCAGGCATTATATCCGGAAAAAGAAAGAAAGAAAAATAATAATTGAAATATCATTTTATGCTCTCAAATCGCCTTTAATACGACGGACATATTTTGAATTGTATAGTGCAAAATCCTCCTCCTGCGGATGGAGGTTGCAGCGGCCGGGCGATGAGGGTACCTTATGTATAGGGGAACGTCCTAGGGATTATATATAATGTAAAACCTTATAAAATCTTTTATTTAAACAAAAATAGGATCTATGAAGCAATAGTAGAACAATATACAGTAAACAAACCCTAATCAGTAAGGCTTGCCTTTTGTTTAATTGTAACACGTTTTGCTTCCTAGCATTTAAATGTTCGGTTACATTTCATTTTACGAAAATATGTTAACCATCTGTAACATCGATTGTTGCTTTTAGAAAGAGAAAGCTTAGAAGCCAAACTGTTTCAGAATATAGAGTCCAAATCATAAGAATCTGTTAAGAAATTGCCTGGATTAAAGCTGATGATGCTGATCCCCAGTCTGCGGATTTCGCAAGCAGTTTGTTTCAGGTTGTCTACACACAAATCATTAGACCCGTCGCACAAAATGTAAACATTCGTGGCTGTGAGTCCCAGTTATGGAAGGGAGCGCGATCAGGTGACTTCCACAAGCGTACAGACTGGTGAATAAACAGCTACAGTATGGCAACGCTATCGACTGCAGAACATATACTGCCTCATGTTTACATATTTCCTATTACCGTGTACAGTATATACGGCGCAAACAATGTATACTACACGGACCTACTGTATGCAATATTTATTGTGGCTTTAGAATATTTAGAATACAATTTTGATACAATATGAGCACAATTATCGTTTCAACATACAATAGATTTATACATTTTAATATGCATGCTGTGCATTTTCAACAGTATAACTCGTATTTTTAGTGATACAATATTCCATAAGATGTACATTTTTATTGTTAGTTGCTCCTGTGTATGCACATATTGTTGTGAGTCACCACGAACATCCTGAAGTTACTGAAGGAGAATCTTTTACGATTTGCAGTAACACATTCCTTATATGTGAAAACCATCGTTTTATGTCGCAAATTGGATTTTGTCAGCAGAGAACCTCTTATACATATAATCAAGTACCTTTCCATATACATATGTATTTTAAGTACCCCTTCCGTATTGTTGCTCCATTTGGTGCACTTTTTTATGTAACTTTCCGTGAAACTTTGAAAAAATGGATCGTGTAATTTGTTAATTGGGATATTAACCCGTATCATCATGTGGCACAAATCTACAGAACAAGTCAGATTGTGTGTGCTTGGATGTGAATAAGGGCATAACTTCACCCGATTCATTTGAACCCGCCAAATGCTCCTGTTGGCAATGTCATTTACCACGACAATGTTGTACATTGTTAAAGCGTTCGTTTCCCCACCCCCCTGTGTTCTGAATGGCATAGTTTGCATTATATCACCATTTATAGTACTGTGAACCAAATTCTCTAATATATTCCTGAATTCTCTCTTTGCGTGATTCAGGCACATTGCATGTCTGCATATAACCATGTAGCTGTTACTGTGGACAGAGAAAGCGACACGGAACCGGCACTTGACAGCAGGACGAAGTGCAATGTATATGCGAACAGACTGTACAGGGAGTGGGGGTAGAGATAAGAACTTCCAACGGCACTGCCTAAAGTCCAGTTGCAGCGAAATCTAATTTCTGTTCGTTCTGTAATTAGTACTTAAGAAATCCTCAGCCTATTGATTACACCGTATGTTCAAACAGAAAATAAAACTACCTCATTAATACCTTAAAGGAACCTTGAATAAGATTCACAATGCAGTTACACAAGAGACATTTTCAGGAACACAAAGGAAATACACAAGAAAAAAAAAAAAAAAAAAAAAAAAAAAAAAAAAAAAAAAAAAAAAAATTGGTGGTGCAAAAGACCAAGGAGTTCGAAGTGGGGATGACTTTTACACCTATATGGGGGCTCTATTAGCCATCTGTCTCTGTTTCCTCTGGTCTAACCTTTCCAGAAAAAGGCAAAGGTACATCCTACTATGAGGGGTCCCGGAAACGGGACAGAAAAGCTATTGCACATAGGTTGCACTATTATGCTTGTACCGTGATTCCTAGGAGAGAGGGATCCGGAGAAAGACCCAAAGGACGACTGGATCCAGGTGATGACGGGCGCAAGCTTGGACGGCGTTCCTAGCGTTTCCTCTTCGAACTCATCCGCCGTCGTCTAAGCCCACATATAAGATCCTAACCCTAGCGTCTCCCCTGGTGGAGTCCACACGTAGGCGGGTTCTGAATGGGCAGTTCCAACCAACGCCAGGGAACAGACCTTTACAGAGCGCATATCCAGCGTCCAGCCGCAACCCGCCGTACACCGTCGCCAACAACTCTGAAATATATGCAATAAGGGAAATCATGGGTAAGGAAAAGGAGGGGTAGGAAAGTCGGGTAGAAGAGGGACTATCCCAGCATTCGCCTACCGGCCCGGGAAAACCACAAAAAGTGCATCGGTTAGAGTGGGCGGTCACCGGGTTTCGAACCCAGCACCTCCCGAATACGAGTTGGCCACGTTATCTCGGCACCACCTCGTTCGATCCTCACAAGAGCAACTCATTTGGCACCTTCCACGTGGTGACCCAGCGCCTATCTGTACTACGTGCTATGTTCAACTCTCTGTAGCAAATATCCTGGATTGTCCACAATACGCTCGAGAGCGCCAGTCGCATGACCTGGGTTTTACTCTACCGTCAATCTTGGGAAACGACTCAACAGCTGTCAGCACAGTACTGCGGTTTGTTGCCCAAATTGGCTTTGGCAAGCACGTTTAGCTTCTCTTTTATTTCGTAGCCTGTTTGGACTTTTAGGATACTGTTTTATGATTGCTTTTAAGTTTTAACTCTTTTACCTTTTGTGTGTTTTAATTTCTTTTTAATCTTTAAACGGGAAATTTTAACGGGTGGTGAGTTTCCCAGTTTTTATCTTTCGACTTGGGGCCCAAATGACCTAGCTGTCAACGGGCCCTTAAACACTACTGACTCACTCACTCGCTCACTCACTCTGTCATTCACTCACTCACCACCCTCTCACTCACTCGTTCGATCCTAGGTCTTTCCAATACTTGACAGAATAATTTTATTTTATAAAGCTGACGACTAAAATACTTCGTGCGTAGAACTTAGATTTGAAAGTTACCTAGCATATTTCTGGGTTTCACGAAGAAAACTGTATAGGGTACTTTTTTACTATTTAGAGAGTAATTAAAATTAATTAACCTGTTGAGTTAGAGTCAAAGAGAAAAGTCTGCAATACCGGAAGAATGTTTGCTCACCCCAGGAGGTGCTGCCACCATGGTGCTGAGAGGCTTGAGGTGCATCACCGCCGGAAGGTGAGACGTCACGTGACCCGGCCCCGCTGCAGGCGCTGCCCCGCCTCCTACTCGTGGTACCGCCGACCTTCGTCTTCAGGCCGGTCACAAAGGAAGTCTCTTTTCACTTCATCCCTCAAACCGCAACTTCTCAGGCTCGTGAGACAATTGGTTTGAACGTGTCCAAATTGGCATCTCATTCCTCATGATGTTGAGCAAACTTATAACTCTGTTAAAGGTTGTTGATTCCCAAGTTCACTCCGTAAATACCACGGAACACAGCTTGATCAAAATCACTGGAGGGACCAAGTTTCCTGAAATTTCAAGGACGAATATGGAGGAAGAGTTCATTAGGGAGCGAGCGGGAATTCGTGCCGCTTCTGCAACTCAAGAGATCGGAAACCGCATTTCGAGAGGAAGTCGGACTTGATATTAAACCGAGCTATGTCAAAGTTCATATCGATTACTGTTATAAAGTGCGTTTTGTGGGTGAAACGAGAGCAGTTATTTGTCAAACAGGAATCCTTCTCTGTTTAGGGATCGAAGGAAAATTATTTCCAGGAACATGAATGTTGGGTGTCTCCACAAAGAAGAAAATGTAATATGCTTGATACTCCTTCTCACCCGAATACAAATAATTTTTTAATATTACGGCATCTTTATTGTGAACACAATGGCAGTTGTCACAACCTTTTTCGCACAAAGGATTTCACACTTTACAGCGCTGTTTTGCATGGTAATTCATAGTACCGCTGGAGTCAAATTCCTGGACATTCTTCAATATTCAGAATTTATATATATAAATCATTTCGACATATTTCATCACAAAATGACCCCTTTTTGGCTGTCCTTGCATCTTTACTCACAACATAAGACAACTAATTATTCGACGTGAATCTACTGTACTGAGCTGTGAGGTCAGTGAGTTTTCGACAGGATTATGTGTTGGGTCTGTGCATGTGAGTTTGCGCGAGCGCGCGCGTGTGTGTGTGTCAGAGAGAGGGAGGGAAAGAGAGAGAAAACTACCGAGAAGTTAGTGAGAGAAAATTAGAGGCACAGTGCCGTGTTTCAAATTTAAAAATTGCAGAATAGCTTAATCTACACTCCAAATGCTCGAAGCATAGTGATTGATTAGGTATACCTCGTGTGCCCTCATTGTTGATGGTACACATATGTAGCCTTATATATTCGTTGTACTATTTAAGGTATAAGGACACTACAGCTGTAAAGTTAGGTTGTTAGTTTCCTGTCCCGAATTGCCACTGTTAATGGTAATAGAGTACTGGTGGTTCATATCTCAGCATCAAAGTCGTGCATTAGACTTTAATTACATAAAAGTCCTTGCGCGCAGTTTAAATGCTGTAACTCAACCAAACGGCGGCTGATCCGTGCGTAGCTCTTGGGACTTCTTCCATGGAATCAAGTGGCTCGAACTTGTCAGTTTTAATTTTAGAAAATAACTTAAAAAGATGTACAAAACTGACATTGTTACACTGGGAAAATATTCAAGGAGTAATAATTGGATTCATCAATATTGTGCCAGTAACGTTACATAAAGTGATATACATTATGCATGAAGGAAAACGTGACATTACCCATTGTGATGATGGCGAGTACAGAGGTGAATGCATGCTGGTTGCGCAGTGGTTATGGTGGAGTTCACTTTTGTATTTATATGACCACAGGGGTGTCAGATTAGTATCTCTCCAATTTCCGCGCTGTAAATATCGGAACAATGCTTGATTAAACCCGCTCGCATTATCGGCAGTTTCTTGTTTATTTCAAGGAAGTTAACATAGACTTACCCCCACCATCAATTTGCATGACACCACTCGCGCTGACCCTAGCAAGGTCATTCGCCACGTCTAAAATACCTCTGTACTAGAGTCTATTATTTTAACATGTACAATCCTTTTCAAAATATGCAGACATTGAAACATAGGAAGTTCACGCAAGCATCAATCATCGATTGTGTCATACGGAATTTCTAAAGATTATCTAGTACCTATTAAGTTTGCTTATTGCGCTTATTGTTTCACTGAACTAATTCAGTTTAATATTCCACACTAGTGCAAGCCTCTGAAGTCACTTAATGTTTGGAAAAAAATAGCCATCCATAAGTCCACGTCACACATTCGTTACTTCCAGTGCACTCATTAAACTCTCTCTCTCTCTCTCTCTCACACACACACACACACACACACACACACACACACAGACACACTCTCTCTCTCTCTCGAGCACCGAAGATAACATACATATGCAACCAGAGATTCTGAACATCAACGGGTTCAGCTGAAAATATGGACATAAATGTTTTACTATGAAAGGTCATTTATACACCATGGTAACACTAACATTCTTGTATTCCAATCCAGGCAAATTAAGCTCTAGTCAATTGCAATCACATGTATAGAATCCTGCGCTAAGAGGTTGCAAGAGCTAAAATCATGTAAACGTCACAAACAGGCAGTATCTCAAACTCAGGGGACAAACAAGCTTTGATGGTTCCGAGTAGGTTCTGATGCAGTTTCTAGAAACATCAGGGAAAGAAACGGAGAGTGAATCCTGTATAAAAGGTGGTTCAAAGTAAACCCTGCGATGATATGCCTTCAATACAATAGAACATATTATATTGTTCATTGCACGTGTTTCCTTACCTCTACGGCCTACCTCTGTAGCGTGGTGGCAGCCTCTCCGCCTAGCGTCCAAGAGGTCGCAAGCGCAAATCCCGCTTAGGGTGAGTTATCTGGATAAGGCTTTTTGTTTTTTATTATTTGTTTATTATATACCTATACCGAGGTAATTTTTTTTTTTTTTTTTTTTTTTTTTTTTTTGAGAAGACGAATATCGGGTAACTGTGGACACCAACGATTTTGATTAACATACCACATTCTTAGGATATGTTCATGAGAAATTAAGTGTATATCTTGAGTTTTCTAGGAATAGCCTCTGAAGTACTCTTCATTCTGAATGACTTCTGCATGGTAAACTGTAAGAAACAGACAAAATCTTACTACATAAAAGCTGTAGATCTCGTTAAAGCACACAAGTTATGTTCAATAATGTCCGTGGAATTAATCGCTTCCAAGATATTGCTTGTTCTTGGTTTGAACTTTACAATACTTTTCTCAAATGGCAATTCGTCCTCTCCTATACCAAACACACTTTGGTATATCCACATATATGCAGTCTGTAATACATATGACTGTTACAGCTTGATGTTCAAACATTTGGCCAAATATTTAATTGGGCTGAGTGCGCTCGGAACCGTCAACGTAAACCAGATACAACCCCATTCTGTTGCTCTGTAATAGAGAATAAGATGGCTTCTGATTTCTGTAACGTCCCAATATTCGGGCATGCGTTTGGCAATGTAACATTTGAGCTGAGATCACTCAAAGCAGGGATTATAAATTAAGAATTTTCTAGCTGTGCCTGTTGCTGATTCAAATGTTTACTCAAAAAAGTCATTTGGCAACCACAGTGAAACTGGTGACACACGGTTTTTATCCCACTCATGGGCCATGAGTGTGATCTCTGGTGAGAAGCGTTGCCTGGATGAGGCTTTATCAGCAGTTTTTCCACACCCCGAATCCCTGCAAAGGCCTCACATGCTCGTTTACATAATTAATCCATTTCTTTCAGAGTCCCAGGTACCTTTGGTGGGAAAGTTAAACGCTCTTTTTGTGAAGGGCTTCGTTTACATGGATAGTGTCAAGTCAGGTAGCTTTTTCTGCCCACGTTTGGACGTTTTCAATTGACATCTCTCTTAAAACAAGGACATTCTAGCACAACTAGATATCCACTGTGGCATTTTCTGCGAGTTTATGAATGCTGTGTTGAAACTGGCAGGGTAAACCATGGACAGATACACCACATTTCTGAGTTCTCTACTGCGTATAGCAAGTAGAGGGCGTATTGTATTTCATCCAAAATTTCGATGTCGCGATTTCAACGGAAATATGCCTTTGAGGCTGTCTGAATAAAAAACAACATTTTTAGAAAAAGGTCAGTGTGTATATGTGTGTGTGTGTGTGTGTGTGTGTGTGTGTGTGTGTGTGTGTGTGTGTGTGTGTGTGTGTGTGTGTGTGTGTGTGTGTGTGTGTGTGTGTGTGTGTGTGTGTCAGTCTGTCAGTTTGTAGGCAGCATAACTCAAAAACGAAAAGTCCGTTAAGTTGGTATTTAAGTTTAAAGTATTTTAAGGATGTCACATTAAACTTTTGAAGAAGATTCCTCCAATCTAAACTACTCTTTACATGGAACATTTTTCGAACATCTTGATTTTCTCGAAAATGGCTCGAATGATTTTGAACAAAATGCCATATATTTAACATATTTTTATGACAAATGAAATGTATATTTTGAATTTCCTGACTATAGTATATGTAGTCCTGTTTACTCTGGATGACTTTTGCATAACTAGTAAACCGCAATAGACAGACCAAATCTTACTATACAAAAATGTAGATCTTACTAAAACACACAATTTACGTGCAAATGATTTTTGTTTCTAGAGTGATATCAGAGATATTCCTTGTTATTTGTGTGAGTTTTGGAAAACTTAACTTTCGTCAAATGGAACATCGTTATTCATTTTTGTATCTTAGCCGTGTAAAGAGAGCAGAATTTGAAAGCTTTAAAAGATTTGACTATCACTCCAAGTACACTGTATTCCCATATTTTCCTTGCACCTACGAGAAAATAAGCTATAAGATAATTTCTGCAAATATTTATCCCAACTAAGATGAAGATATAGGAATAAGAGTTTATAAGAATGGTTAGTACAAGAGTAGAGAAAGGCATGCGAGTGCAACACATCAGATTTTTATTTTTGTGGTCATTCACTTCAACACAAGAATAGGGAAGTGGATGTAACACAAAGATTTTGAAGAAAATTCCTCCACCCTAAACTACCCTTTACATGGAAAAGTTTTAGGAAATTTTGATTTTCTTGAAAATGACTCTAACAGTTTTGATTGAAAAGATGTTTGAGATATTTTTATGCCAAATTAAATGTATATTTGGATTTTCGGGCTATAGCCCATGTAATCATATTTACTCTGGACCTTTGTGCAGAAGGTACATCATGTGTAACTTTGCATAACTGGTGAACCATAAGAGATAGACCATTCTTACTATACAAAAGATGTATATCTTGCTGAAACACATTATTTATGTCTAAATACATGTTTTGTAGAGAGAACGAAATTTGAAAGCTTTAAAATATTTGACTATCGCTCAAAGTCTACTGTATTCCCATAATCTCCTTGGACCTACAAGAAGATAAACGACAAGATAGTTTCTGTGAATGTTTATCTCAACCAAGACGAAGAAGATAGAGGAATAATACTTCGTAAGAATGGCTAGTATAAGAGTAGAGAAAGCCATGTGAGTGCAACACATCAGATTTTTGTTCTTTGTATTTCCTGTTAAACACGACAGATAATGGGATACAGGAGCCTGAGCCGACAAAAAGGTTGTTTAAAACAGGTAGATTGTGTGCTAACCATGGTAATACATCTTTAAGTGTGTCACTTGTATGGACTCCTATCAACTTCTTTCGCCATATTTTGACTTGGCTTGACTTGCTTTGCTTTGACTTGAGAAACAAGTGATGGTGTTATTGCTCGCTGTACTGTAGGGTCTTACGGTGTAAGTTTTTGTATTTTTTAAAATAAAACACACTCACATTCACGCTTCAAGGTTCTATGAGGGATAGAGAATGATTCCGATTAAAGAAAAACTCCTTGCCCCAGCCCGGAATTCAAACCCGGGCCTCTGGATTGAGAAGCCAGAACGCTGACCCCTACACTTCAGAGGTTTATTCTTAACATAAGCAGATTGCAAACAGCTGAACAATCGTTAATAATTCAAAAAGCCTTGCTTAAAATAGTGGGAAATCAAGCAAACAACAGTAAATATTTCGAGTAAGATATACAAGGTGTTG
This sequence comes from Tenodera sinensis, assembly GCA_030765045.1. Lineage (NCBI taxonomy): Eukaryota > Metazoa > Arthropoda > Insecta > Mantodea > Mantidae > Tenodera > Tenodera sinensis. The sequence goes on along the minus strand of CM060964.1, from coordinate 209,844,605 downwards.
GGGGTATGAGTGCGCAGACTTCAGAGGCAACTTCCTGGTGTTAAACTGAAACATGTGTTCCTGTACCATTTTGCTCTATAGTGCATAGTTTCATAAATAAAAATTAAAACTGGTCATAAGTGTGATTGTAAATATGTCCGCACTCCATTATCGTCTACTTCTGCAATTAGAACAGCGAGGTAGATCTACAAATGATGCGTTATTTATGTCTTTACAATATGTCGCTAAAATGATTCGTTTAGCCACAAAAGATATGAACGGACTGGATTCCAGCGTGTCTATCGGAATGAAGTCGTGGGCATACGCTTGGCAATCCCGCAACATTAGCCCGTGAGAAGAGCGGAAAGTGAGAGAATGTTGACAGTAGAACTACGCCCCCGACATCCGTGCACAACAGCAGGTTCTGTCAGTGCTTCAGGTGCGTTAAATGCATTCAGAACTATGGCAGTCTTTACAAATCAAGAGTATTTAGATATGCTTCTTGCTTAGGGCAAAACCGATTGTAACACACGTGAAGCGCAAAGCTTGATGATCTTCGCACACGTGTGTTTGAAGCAGCCCTAGAGATTGAGCAGAACACAGAAGCTCTAATGAGGGTAGGGCAAAATTGGCTAAGAAGATGCGATGCCTGCATAGATTCTCACGGAGCACATTTTTAACATCTACTGTAAAAGACATCTTGTTAAGTTTGCAGTTATTGACCATTAATAATTTTCTTCTTCTTCTTCTTCTTCTTCTTCTTCTTCTTCTTCTTCTTCTTCTTCTTCTTCCTCCTCTTCTTATTCACGTCTTAGGCCATCTAGGCTGTTCCGGCTCCAAAGTCGTGTTCTTTATAATAGATTTTCCTGTTTAGCAAAAGGTGGCTGTTTTTAATTACACAATTACAAGAATGAGGTATTTCCATACTTAACATTTGAAGTTGCTATCTTTGGTCATCCGACTACACCTTATGCGTAGCCTCTTAAGCAGCTTTTAGTTTAGTTCTCGTAAATACGATTGAATAGCTTAAAAGCATAGCACCCCATCCCTTGTTACTGGTATTAGCTGACAAGAAACACACAGGCACGTGGCGAACACTAGCGCTAGCCTAGTTTAGGCCTTCATCCGTGGCAGGTGTGAACGCATGCCTGACCGCAAACAAAACATTCGGCCTGTGTTGCCACACTGTACAGTAAAGAAAGAAGTATTAAGGGAGCAGAACATCCACTTCTACTCCTACTCGCTCCAGCGTCCCAATGTGGCGCATAATTACGGGACTCTCCTCTGAGTGTACACCAGAGGAAATAACAGCGGCACTCCTAGAAGAACATGGCATAAAAATCTCAGCTGCAGCGCAGTTCAGAAAGACCATTTGAACCGAGGAGGGGTCCAAAAAGGTGCCGATGCCACTATACTTGGTAGTGGTGGACAAAGTCCCAGGCCAGCAAATACAGCCTATAGATGCTGTGAGCACCTTGTTCCACACTGTGGTTAAGGTGGAGCGATTTTAAGAGCAAGATGGCCCAGCCCAATGCCACAGATGCATGGGTTTTCACCATTCCAGCCAGGCATGTGAATGAAAGCTCGCATGCCTACGCTGTGCAGTGGAACACCTTGTCGCAAATTGCGACAAAGGCACAGAAGAAAAGGAGTGTGCCAATTGCCACAAACCCCATGTAAGTGTGTACAAGGGGTGTGAAGTGCGGCAAAAAATCATAGATAACCGCCGCCGCGGTCCGAGAAATGTGGCGCCAGTCCGCGCTGGGGTGAGCTTCGCCGTCACCCTTAGCGAGGCTGAAAAAATTGTGCAGCAGACTGAATCTACGCAAACTGTACCTGCACAAGCACAAACTGTTCAAACTGCACCAGCCACCAGCGTGGAGGAGAGAGTATCTCCACCTCCACGCCCCTCTCGCGGCAAGTGAGAAAGAAAAGAAAGAAAGGCCGAAAGACAGCGGTCAGCTCTACTTGACCAATGACCGCGTCTGATGCAGTGACCATAACTGCCAAGGTACTCACCCCGGCCCCAACCCAACTTGCCCAACCGGCACGCACCACTCCGAAGGCCCTATTGGCCCCACTCGGAAGTGCTATATCCTCGGCAGACCTTGAGGAATTCAGGACCCTGCCCAACTGGTTCGGGGACATGATTAAACGGACACTTCCCATTTTGAGGAGGTGTATGCAGACCATAACGAACGACAATGTTGACGTCCTACAAAAACACCAAATCCTGCTGCAAACATTAGAGCAGCTGTTCCCTAAATCCTCCCAGTAATGGCCTACTCTGTTGTGCTTAGACCATTACGCGCCGCTTTCTGGAATGCTAATGGCGTAAGGGAACAACGTCCAGGCATTCTAGAATTTGTATAATCCTACGGGATCGACAACCTCTTGGTTACCGAGACACACCTGCATGCTGGTATAAACTTCTCGCTGCCTAGTTACGTCGCCCATCGGTCTGATCGGGTCGGCCGACAGGGCGGTGGTACAGCTATCTTCAACAAAAGCATCATCACACATACACCTTTTCCTCTTCCTGCCCTTCAACACGTGGAGGCTATTGCCATTAGGCTTGCCATTGGCGGTGTGGACACATTGTTGATTGCGGCTTATGCCCTCCAATTCATCGCTTCTATGAAGCAGATTATACCACTCTCCTTAACCTACACCCAGTAGTCTGCATTGCTGGAGATCTCAACGCGAAGCATGGGCTCTGGTACTGTCCCACTAGCAACCAGAGGGGGCACGGGCTCTACCACCTCATCAGCGGAGACCCCAACCTCGTCGCGCACGGGCCGAGAGGTCCAACATTCCATTCGGCCCTCGGCAGGCCTGACGTCTTGGACATCATGATCACCAAGAACATGCAATTGCACTTTGACCTCTCGGCAGTAAACAAGCTGGATTCTGACCACGATCCTGTCGTGGTGGATTCCACAATAGCCATGTCAGCTCAGACTGGACACTTGAGACCGACTGGGATGCAGCAGTCCCAGAACTTAACCGTTCCGTCGACCCTCGACCACGCATCGATGATATCGAAGCGTTGGAAGAGGCAGCGTCGGATTTTTCCCACCAGATCCTAAATGCGGTACGCGCACATACCCACCGCATTCCCACCAACACCCCAGACCCTAGAACCTTACCTATGAAACTCCGACAGTTGATAAAAGCCAAGGCAACTGTTTGGAAGCTATGGCAGTGTTTCCGCCATCCCAGGATAGGAGCAGTTTACCAGAGGTTCAAATTCCTGGTATGGCGACTGCTCCGTGCACATAGAACAACAGCCTGGGAAAACACACTAAAAAACGTAAACCTTCAGGAAAAGAAACCATGGTGGATTATAAGGGCCTTGAGGAAGGACAAGACCCAATACCAGCATCCCTTGCATGGCACTCGTGGGCGGCTCGCCTTCAAACCAGACGAGAAAGCCACTGTGTTCGCGGACCACCTTGAGGTACAGTTCGAACCCCGGGAGGACCTGCAAAAGAAGACTTTACTGAACTTGTGGTAGCAACCGTGGATTACCTCTTTGAGGAACCATGGCGGCTACACGAGGAGATCGAACTTCCCATAATCACCCCGAAAGCGGTGATTTCCGAAATCCAAAGTCTGAACCCTAACAAATCCCCTGGACATGATGGCGTCACGGCGCTCATGCTCAAGCACCTACCAAAAAAGAGGCTGTCGTCCGCTTGACCCGGATCTTCAATGCATGCCCCCGTCTTCGTTACTTTCCGGTTTTCTGGAAGGAGGTGAGAGTGGTGTGTATATTGAAACCGAGCAAGAACCCAGTCTTTCCTAACAACTACCGCTCCATCAGCATTCTCCCAAACGTCTCAAAAGCTTTTGAGCGGTTGCTCCTTACCCACCTAATACCTCGTTCCTCCTGTGAGCCTCTGGAGTCTTCCTCTCAGTCTTTTCATCCTGAAGAAGGCCATGGACAAAAATATCACACTATGCTATAATAAGACCCAAAACATCGAAGAAAAATGAATTTAATGTATCACATACCATACGAAAAAAAATGGGGTATCAATGATCACAAAAATGAATAGTTATAAGAACTTGATGCCAGTGATTAAAGTAGCTCATGATGTACTAAGCAGAATGTAATTCAGTTGTAGATTACCTCAGCCTGAAGCAAGCTTTGGGCCTGACAGCGTTGTTAATTCGCTAATTTCCAGGGACTTCACAATGTTGCCATGTGCCCATTCACTCAATTTCTAGACGTGTGCCTTTGTCCTGATTCTGAATTCCTGATGAAAAGCTCTGGAGAACTAAAGTCGCTGGTTAATTTCCCATTTCAGAAAATAAGCAGGTAGAAGGCGAGGTTTGAACCATCGCTACTCAATACTTACTACCCCTACGCACAGGCGCCCAACGACTTCGGCTATTTGTGGTTTTCATTGATTTGAAAATACTGAAATTTGAAAAAGTTTGCGGAGCAGGCGTCTGCTGCAACACAAGATGGAGGGTTTGACTATAAAGTTAGTATTATTGAACTATGGTATCTATTAGGTCTATCATATTTTAAATGTATTACATCACTAAATTAATCCTCCGTCATGTACGGACTTTGAACAGTAGTATTTTCAAATGTCTGTCAACGAGAGTGTTTTTGAGTGTTATTATAACATAGTCTGATTTTTGTGTCGTATTACTGCATAAAACATTATAAATTAATGTAGTCATGCCAAGGGATTTAATTTTCTAAAATAATTGTTTTATTGCACCTGAAATATTTTATTTTTCGTGTACTTTTTAACATGACCAAGATATAGTGCTTTCTTATATCCATTGTAAGCTAACGAAGCATTGACAGTACACGACGGTAGTAAGTTGTTTAATATGGTAGTAACCGTCGACATTTATAGAAAAATACCTTTGAATGTGGATTATTTAAAGGAAAATATATATTTGTGCAAGAATGATTGACAGTTGAAGTAGACATATTCCATGTGTTGTCTACAGCAATTGTAGTCAATATCTTCCAATATGATAATATTGTATATCAGTATATTTGGCTCAGGTTATATAAATAACGATGTTCCCGTTAAAGCAGAAAGGAAGGGAAGAAAAAAAATATGCGGTGGGTGGGATTCAATCCACGTTCACGGAGACTCTCTGGCTTCGCGCTGAAGTCTTTAAACGCTCTCGGCTAACACTAAGCACAGGAGTTAACTGTGGTTTATTAAGCTTACTTTGGTAAGCAAAGAGCTCAACACTGACATCGTTTTCTACTTCTGGTCCACTATTTAATCAGAACCCTATGGTAACATATGTGCAATATTTATGCTTTAATTTAGAGTGATTGCTGAAATATCGCTTTTCAAAGTTGTGAGATGAGGCAATGGCTGCCATCCCCTCTGAACAGCAAAGGAAGCATACGTATATGACTGATTTCATTCTCATATCATTCATTTAGGTACGCCTGAGAATTAGGTGACCCTTCTTACTGAAGGTAGATATTTACTTTTGTGAAAGATAGTACATATATTCATTGCAAAAGAGAGAAATTAGAAAATGTGAGAAGTTACGAGTACCTATGGGTGACATTAACTAAAGACTTAAGAATACATAAATAAATAACAATAGAATCAGGTATATATCAAATATACCAGGTTAGTCAGCCGCTCTTATTGTTTTGGAAGGTAGGTCAGCCAAAAAACGGCATGTGCGTTTTTGTCCAGTTTTGCTTTTGCTAAAACGTATTGCTTGATATACTTAAGAGACACCGATGCGCAAAATTCATAGGAACAGCGGTTTAAGGGACAGAATGTACTCCTCGCTAGAGCACACCATAAAAACATACCACTCAGGACTGAAAAATTCAATGCCATAGGAGGGATTTGAGCCACGGATCTTCCGCTATCCTGGTTCTGGAATTGAATTTTTCAGTCCTGATTCCAACTCTTAAACATTGCCCACACACGGCTTGTGTGCTTAAAAACACGAGCAGTAACTTTGTGGCAAAAATAAATAATACATGGCACTCATTTACTGAGAGCGAATTCCGGTTTCCAGCCGATTTTAGAAACTTTTTATTAGAATATATGTAGCAACGTAATTCATTGAGCGCCTCTGAAAAAAATGGACCTATAATATGAGTGCACTAACAGCACTAAATAAAAATAAAATGGCGGATTCCTGTACTTATAACAGGCGTTGACTGCAAAAAATTAGGACACGCTTCATTCACCCACCCGTACTGTCAAAACGCACATTATATTAAATAACAGTTCATTTAAATTTTTGTGTAAACTACGTCTCCAGATCTTAAAATATAACATTCATAATAGATTTTACCATTTAGGCAATAATACTAAAACTTCCAGCAAAGGATTAAAACTGTCCTAAAATGCTAAATTAAGCACAAAAACTCGCGAAGTGGCAATGGCATAGTGCCTGGCTATTGAACTCGGAATATGCTTTCAGTCAAGTCTCGAAATAGTTTAAGATAATTATGACTGTATCCTGTGCGCTAAACCCGTGGGACATGGGTTCGCGTCTCGGCATTGTACATATTTTTATGCTCATCAGAAGTTGGAAAACGAATTCACAGTAATCTACTTATAAAGTCCCTGGGTGTTTAGGGCATTATAACTTAAATCGATGTTGGTTGTCTGTATTTTGTAATAGAACAGGTATAATGACTACTGTTCGAGTGAACTTGCATGATGTAGTGTGTTATTATGAATGCCGACTCCATTCTCCACGTGTAAGCTATTGCATGGTATTTTGTGTCATTCCTTCATGTATTTGACGGACGAGTACAATGATATGCTTTTGATCTATGGAGAAGCAAGAGCCAATGTACAAAGCAACTCAGTAGCTACACCGGGAGAGATATCCCAATAGACAGCAACAATACCATAACGTACAAATAACACAATTACAAATTACAATAATAACAGCTTTTAACGTTATAATTGTTCAGTCTCTGTTATTTGTGAATATTACACGGTAAAATCAATTGGAAATCATGGGAGTCGAACCACATCTACATCACACAGATTACTCACGAATCGCGCGCTCGTTCTAACTGAACTACCTGGTAACGTGAGAGGTAAACATTCCGTTTAACATGTAGTATTCACTCGTCCCAGTGAACACTTGCAGAGATGCAAACGTCTGCTGTCTAATCACGAGTATATTAAAAGGCGATGCTCAAACATGTATATTAATATCTACTAATTCCATCGAGTGTGTAAACAAGTACATCCACGTTAAATACTTGGGGGGAACCTAGCACAGTGGCCGATGTCTTCATGTTAGAGTATAAAATCCGAATAGCATAAAACTGTAAAATAAGAGGCTGCTAACAATAATCGGTACAGTACAATACAATAATCGAAAAGAGAGAATTGAATCAACGAACAAAAATGAGGGTATATACAGCATCATACCTGTCGGTAGTAATATATGAAAGTGAAAGATGTACAATTCTAGGTAAATATACAACTAGATGGAGTGCGGCGCAATTAATGAAATTTCTGAGGAGAGAGGAGAGTAGCTGGATTTACCAGGAGAGACCAAGTGAGGAATAGCACTATAAGAGAAAGTTTAAATCAAGAAAATATACTAGAGACAACAGCTAAGATGGTAGTAAAAATTAAAGAAGGATATATGAGACAAGGACAGATGGCAGAAGGGGTGTAGGAAGACCAAGATTAGAATGGAGACAGTATATGGAAGTCGTGGGAAGACGTTGAGGGAAATACATGTAATGACGCAGGACAAGAATGAATTCAGGGAGTGGCTGAAGAATCCGTGACCTGAGGGCAAAAGGGACAGTAAAAGAAGAAGAAGAGTTGAAATAAGCCCATTAGATTCCTAAAGGACAAGGGCTTCTTACTTAAATAGTAGTTCAATTATTACTCACTTGGGGAGTCGGTTAAATACCAAACTTGATATTTAAGTTTAAAACCTTGTGAACATGCGAGACGAAGGTTTTCAAGAAAATCCCTCACTCCAAACTAACCTTTGGATGGGAAAACTTTCAATAGTTTGATTTTCTCAAAAACGACTATAACGATGTCCATTATAATACTACACATGTTTAAGATATTTTCATGACCAATGAAATGCATATCTTGAATTTTCTGAGAATAGTTTCTGAAGTTCTCTTTACGCACTTTTGCGTAAATGATAAACCGTAAGAGACACACATAATCTCACTGAACAAAAATGCAGATTTCGTTAAAATACACATTCTAATTTAAATAACTTATTTTATGGGTTATTTTACGGGTTTTCCGACTTTCCTCGCCACTCATTCAATCAACCGCTCTATCATCATCTTTCCTCTCTTAAATTTCACCTTCATTTTATATGATATTCCTCACCCTCATATCGTGTTAGGGGCCGTTCCCAGTCTTTTCTGGTTCTTTGCTCAGAACTGTATTTCTAGGTTGCGAAGACCGTACTCACCAGCAGGGAGGGTATCGGGGCGTCAACCACAACCCACCCTCCACTACTGCACCCCGTTCGTGATACCTGGTGTGGGTTGAGGTGAGTGTCGTGGCGGTCTAGAAGTAGGCGTTGGCTCTGCATATACTATTGTGCCGCAGAGTGTAGTTTTAGGGTTTTAATAAGTCAACACATTTTTTTAGAATAAAAAGTGCCAGATATATATTTTTATTTTTCCGGGATAACTTTAAATATTGCAAGTAATTCAAACGTTTAAATTTCCTATATTTTCATTACGTGAAAATGCATTTTCATTTAGTGAAAATTATGCTCTGGAAGGTAAGGTAAATAGCAACATCAAAATCAATTTTAAGCCCGTAATTATGTTAGCAAATCTTTTATAAAATGCTCAGTCAAATTGACATGTATGTTGTAAGTAGAACTTAGTAATTATACGAAGTCTTTTAAGGGTACCGAGTACCCTTAAAGTACTATCAAATTCATTTGGAAAACTATTTAAGATTTTCCACATATTTATGCATGGTATCTGAGTCTTGCCGGAAGGGCGCATTTTTAGTTGAGATGTTGTCGACGATTCGCCCCCTCCGTATGTTGGGCTTCCTCAAGCCACGCCTCTCCACTATGACGCGGCTTTTCCCGAAATACTCAGATACCATGGACACTGGCCGCCGAAGCCTACGCAATAAATACATCCTCGTATTTAAATTGCAAGTGCTGTTCATTTTGTGTAGTAAGCTTCTGTGCATCTCTTACGGTTCACCACTGATACAAAATGCATTCTAAATGAACAGGAATCACCCGGCTAATCCCCGAAAATTCAAGATACATTTTATTAGCCATCCAAATATCTTTAAAATAAGCTATTTTAATGGAGGTCGTAAACAGTTTTTTTTTTTGGGGGGGGGGTGGGGAATAAAAAATGGCGAAGAAATGTCTACGCATCTAAGTTCTTGTTTTATTACTATTCACGTTTGCAGAAATGTTTTGTTTATTAACTAGTATTAGTTTTGTTTCGCACTCTCCACTAGCCATGAAAACAATTGCTCAAATTATATATTTGCATAAGTTTTAGCAGCTAGACATAAAAAGGCACTTAGAAGCATATCCTTGTTCATAATAAACCCACAAGTTTTTTTCGTTTTGGAAATTGGCCTTAGGTGTTAATTGAAGATAGGACACTAGAGGTAAGTTTCCACAGTACACAACGAAAATAGTCAACAGAACCCCTAGTGGAAAACTACCGCGTATTCTCACTTCTTCTGCAGACACTGGCACAAGATTGGACCCCTTAGGGCTTTCAGCGGAAAAAGAGGAACAACGCTGAAAGGTAGGATATGAAAAAGCAGCCTAGAGAACCTGGAAGAAACCTCACCAGTAAAATCGAGTGAGCTGTAAGCAATTCATGTCTGTCCTGGAATAACAAGATTGATGATGGTGGTTTCAGTGAAGTTGCGCATTCTCTAGATATCTATCGCCGGGCGGAAACAGTCTGGAATATTTTATCAATCCACGCATTGTTCCGGAATCCCCCCTACTACGTCACACTTCAAAACACAAACGTTTAAAAACATATCCTTAGATAATTTCTTTGTTTACTACGCCCTTATAAGAGTCTACATTAAAGGATATATCATTGTAACATTTAAGCATGCCATGTATATGGATGCCTTAATGGATCATTTATCACTTTCAATCTGAAAAACCGCTTCACTGAATTTTAGTTGAAACTGAAATAAGCACATGCTTATATTTCAAATACGTTTTTTAAAAGTCTACTTTATCTTCTACTTTGCACTCTGAATTATTCACCACTATACAGAAAAAAAACCCTATGTGTTGCACATGTCTTTTTCTACTCATTCTTAGGCAAATTGCTCTTACAAACGCTAACTCTTCGATCTACTTCATGTTAATCCTGACAAACACTTGTAGTGAAGATTTGATTACATATTTCCTTGTAGGTAGGTTGGAAATAGGAGAACATAGGAGACCGAAGTGATAGTTTTTTAAGAACTTGTCGCTATGTGATGGCCTTGAAATGTCGCTCTCTCTCTACATAGCCAAGAACTGAATAACGACTTCCTACTTGGGAAAAATAGAAGCATTTCAAAATCCAAACCAATAACAAGCAACTTCTCAGAAATGGCTGGTTCCACAGAAGAGTTATTTGAATTAAATTGTGCACTTTAACGAGATCTACATTTTTGTGTATCTCATTTGGTTTACCAGTTATGCAAATGTCATCCAGAAGAAGAGGACTTCCGAGGACATTTCCAGGAACTTCAGCATATACATGTAATTTGTCATGAAAATATTTACAACATATTAAATTTTTAAGAGGTTGGATCAGAAACTGAAAAATTCAATGCCATAGCCGGGATTTGAACCACGGATTTTCCGCTTATTGAGCGGCTGCTCTAACCATTAAGCTACCGTGGCCAACTTGCCAGTACGACATTAAATTCCCCAGCTGATTTGTACTTTTTCCCGGTGATCCGCGGAAGATCCGTAGCTCAAATCCCGGCTATGGCATTGCATTTTTCAGTTTCTGATTAAACCTATTAAACATTGCCCACACACGGCTTGTGTGTTTAAAATCACCAGCAGTGATAAATAAATAAATATAATATAGAATTTTAATAAATATTGTTGGGGCCGTTTTTAAGAAAGTAAAACCGTCGAAAAACTTTCAGTGCAAAGAGTAATTTTGGGTCTGGTGATTTTCTTGAAAATCTTTGTGCCACGTCCTTAAAAGATTCTGAAATTAAACACGAATTTTAACAGAATTTTCGTTTTTGACGTATGCTATTTCCAGAAGCACTGATAGACGGACTGACCGACAAACAGACAGACACACACAAACCTCTTTTCTTTAAAAAAAAAAAAAAAAAAAAAAAAAACGTTAGTGGTGGGGGGGGGGGATTTCAGTGGGCAGCATAACATATAAGGTATATGAGCCAAATAAGGCCATGTACATCAGCAAAGCCAACTAATAGTTTCTGAAAACTTCTGCATAAGAACAGCGCATGGGACCATCTTGATCGGCATGCTCTGTTGACCCTTGTAACATATCAACCGTTACTTCCTTCTCACATTGTGCGAGAACATATAAGGAAGTTGTGCGCGTGGCATTTGTTTAGCTTACATAAACAATTGGCAGGTACATTGTCGTTTATGGCATCATGTATTTTTCACTAAAATAAGTGTATTACCTATACAGTTGAACCTGTTTTCTACGTACCCCATTTCTAAGTAATTCGTATTTATACGTAAATTTTTGTGGGGCCCGGCAAAATGTAATTTTGAAGCGTGTTAATAGAACTTTATTTATACGTCATTTGCTGTTACATGTATTAGACTTCAGTGAAATACAACTGAACTTTACGTAATTATAATGAGCAAGTGGCATATGCTATCTTAAAATAAACTCGAGGCATATTTTCTTGATCTTTGTTGACAAAGACTTAAGCTAAACGGGCGGCTTTCGGTCGCGGAAACAAAACACAAAGACGTTTGCTGGTAAAACCAGCGGGTTTCGGCGCGACAATGTAGCAACAAACAAGAAATAAACATACAAATGTTCGGTGTTTATTGTTGAACAGCGGCTTTGTCATTCATTTCTCAATTGCTTTTAATCAGCAATGGAGAAAAGAAAAAGGAACTATTATACACTAGATCAGAAAGTAAAATTAATAAGAGAGGTGGAACTTAAATCACAGAAAACCAAAACCGAAATTACTTCAGACTTAGGAACTGCTTATTCCACGCCATGTACAGTCACCAGTCACAAAATAGGTGTATGCACCTTAATGTGATAAAAGTGAAACAAGCCAAATTAGCTGATTTATTTAAAGCAGGACCAGGCTCAAAATATTTCTTTTCTTTGTTGTTTGTAAAATGTAACACACGTAAGCCCACTGTATTTCTTTTTAATATCAAAATCTCATTTGCAAGTCATTCTGAGTTACAAGTAATCTTCCCTCTTCCCTTTGACATACGCATAAATCAGGTTCACCTGTATTATTAATTCGTATTTAATGTGCTTTCGTAAAGCATAAGCATTTTTATTGTGGTATCTTATTTGTGGCTTTTAGTGGTAAAAGTTTGAGAGCGTGTGTAGCGCTGTAAGGCCAGGCTCTGAAAGGGAGCTGGTACCCTAATATTTGCAAAGAGAACAAAATGATAGATATGATAATGTGCAAAAGCTCTCACAGATATGTTCAGGACCTGTGCGTTGGTATAAAACAGCAAGATCCGATTAATTATTTTCAGTGTTCAGAATGTGACTGGGCTTAGGTTAACAACTGTCAGTTTTTCTTCTTAATTTTTTTATTTGTATAAGTAAATTTGTCATTACTGAGCTTTCATATTTCGTTACTTTTCTTTAATAAAGCATTTTTTTTAGAATCCTACTTAATTATTCACATGATCTTTACCATAAGTAAAATAAAATGAAGTGCCCTTACTTGAAACCCCTGGTATTAAAAAGGCCAATTAGTTCCCATTTAGAAAACCGAAAATTTGGACGTTATATTTATTGAGTTGTCCAATACAATTTATATTTTCCTTTTCCCTAAGGACGAATATATAAATTTTCCAAAATTTAAAACATTTGGTCCAGTAAATCTTATCTTATATATTTAAACGAGCAATTCTTGTATATATATATACATATATATATATATATATATATATATATATATATATATATATATATATATATATATATATATATTCCGCGCAACTTGGAAACGGCTCTAACGATTTCGATCAAATTTTGTAATCAGATAGGGTTTTGCTTTTTAAGTTCAGCTATATAGGTGTAATTCCCGAAAAAACGCGATTTTACATAAAAAATAACATTTTTTATCCCCGCCTCTACGGTGCAATTCTTGTATATACTCACGGTATTTCAGAAATAGCTCTAAAGATTTGATTACATTTTTGTATACATGCATATTACATACACAGCGTTTTCTCTACTCATTTTTAGGTAACACATTCACATCTCTTTCTCTACTCGCTCTTCTATAAACAATTTTCCATAAAAACGTGGTTTTGCACCAAAAAACATTTTTATCCGCACATTTAAAATAAGTCATACCACGTTCTATATGTTTGAAATATAAATGCTATTACATTCACACTGTTTTCGCCTCTCACTTTTAGGTAACACATTCATATATCTTTCTCTACTCACTCTTCTACAAATAAGTCATGCAATTATCTGTATGTTTGAAATAGAAATGCTACATATTATATTCATACTATTTTCTCTACTCACTTTTAGGTAACACATTCACATCTCTCTCTACTCACTCTTCTACAAATAAGTCATATAATTTCGTGCATGTTTGAAATAGAAATGTTACGTATTACATGCACACTGTTTTCTGTACTTGCTTTTGGGAAACATACATTTGTTTCTCTACACACTCTTCTAGAAATAAGACATACAATTTTGTGCATGTTTGTAATAGAAATGCTGCGCATTACATTCACACTGTTTACTATGCTCACTTTTAGGTAACACATTCACATCTCTTTCTCTACTCACTCTTCTACAAACAATTCATATCATCTATACAACTTGGATGTTTGTATATATCTAACTGTTATGCTCGAAAACCGCTTAACCGATCACCGCGAAATTCGGCACGTATATGTATTTTTTCATGGGGAAATTTTTTATGGTTACAATTTTACTACACAATATATTACTTTCAAATGGTTTTCTACTCGCATTTCTTTTACGTAGCACATTCATTTATCCTCTGTTTGCCCTTCAACATACAATTCATATAATATTCTATGATTGAAATACAAATGCAACATATTACAATCACACGACTTCCTCGACTAATTCTTCCTTTACGAGACACAATCAGTCTTCTTTCGCTACTGGCCCTTCAACATACAATTCATACAATTTGCTATATGTTTGAAACAGAAATACAACGTATTACATTCATACTATTTTCTCTCCTCACGTTTGTTTTACGTAACAATTCACATGTTATTCCCTATCGTTTATCAACTTCATACATACCGGCGCCTATACATATCGTATGTTGAAGAGTGAGTAAACTGCAAAACAGATTTACTGATCCCCTTGAAAATTGACATATCTAAGTGTTTTCATGGCAAAGGTTTTTATGCAATGCATTTTACTACGCAACGTATTACGTTCACATGGTTGTCTCTACTCCCTTTTCTTTTACCTAACACACTACTCGCTCTTCTATAAATAATCCATACATTTTCCCATACACTTGAAATATAAGTGCAACGCATAACATTCACACGGTTTTTCTACTCATTTTTCTTTTACTAAACACAATCACAATTCTTTCACTACTCCCGCTTCGACGAACAATACGAACATTTCATACAATTTTCTATATGATAGAAACAGAAATACGTAGTACATTCACATGGCTTTATCAACCAGCTTTTCTTCCTGTACTATTTGTTATTGTTCAACAGTGCTTTTGCTTAGTGTCGCTCCGGTGTTTTAATAAAAGATAAAGAAATAGTTAAAAAAGTAAAGTAATCAGAATTGGTGTCAGGAGTGCTACGAAAAGCACGATATGGAACAGTTGATGAAATAAATGTTAGCCAAGATGGACATAATAGGAAATGAAATGAATTCCGGAATGCGGCAGAGCAAACAAATATGAAAGCCTAATTGGAAAAATGTAAACTACGGAATAGAAAACATGGGAAAAAAAGTGGGCAAAATGGAAGCCAAATTTAAAACGTAAATTCTAAAACGGAAAAGATGAAGACGGGAATGTCCAACATGAAGATAGATCTATCGGAGAATTCTAACGAGTGACTGGCCGGGGTTAAGGAAGCCATGGAAGAACTCGACGGAAATATGAAGGATCTTGGCCTATGTGTTAACGCCCTGGAGTCAATTGCAGCACCAGAGAACTGAACTCCATAATGGAACAAATGCTCAACGAAAACGTAAAACTGGGTGGATATCTATGGGGAAGGCCTGCGTTCAGCAGTAGACGTTTTACAGCTGAAATGATGGTGTTTATGAAATATTTGTATCTCGGAAATGACTCTTCACAATTGCGACTAAAAATGTTATTTAGTTAACGTTTTGACTTTCAGTTTATCTAAATAAGTATCTTCTCCCACCAAAAACAGGATTTCACAGAAACAGAGGCGAAAAACGCCGAGCTAAGCTCGGTCGCCCGGGTACTATATTTAAGCGAGCAATTCTTGTATATGTATATATTCCGCGCAACTTGGAAACGGCTCTAACGATTTCCATCAAATTTTGTATTCAGATAAGGTTTTGCTTTTTAAGTTCATCTATATAGGTGTAATTCCCGAAATAACGCGATTTTACATAAAAAATAACATTTTTTATTCCCGCTTCTACAGTGCAATTCTTGTATATAAATTCCCGGTATTTCAGAAACGGCTCTCAAGGTTTGGTTAAATTTTTGTATACATGCATATTACATTCAGAGTGTTTTCTCTACTCACTTTTAGGTAACACATTCACATCTCTTTCTCTACTCGCTCTTCTATAAACAATTTTCCATAAAAACGTGGTTTTGCACCAAAAAACATTTTTATCCGCACATTTAAAATAAGTCATACCACGTTCTATATGTTTGAAATATAAATGCTATTACATTCACACTGTTTTCGCCTCTCACTTTTAGGTAACACATTCATATATCTTTCTCTACTCACTCTTCTACAAATAAGTCATGCAATTATCTGTATGTTTGAAATAGAAATGCTACATATTATATTCATACTATTTTCTCTACTCACTTTTAGGTAACACATTCACATCTCTCTCTACTCACTCTTCTACAAATAAGTCATATAATTTCGTGCATGTTTGAAATAGAAATGTTACGTATTACATGCACACTGTTTTCTGTACTTGCTTTTGGGAAACATACATGTGTTTCTCTACACACTCTTCTAGAAATAAGACATACAATTTTGTGCATGTTTGTAATAGAAATGCTGCGCATTACATTCACACTGTTTACTATGCTCACTTTTAGGTAACACATTCACATCTCTTTCTCTACTCACTCTTCTACAAACAATTCATATCATCTATACAACTTGGATGTTTGTATATATCTAACTGTTATGCTCGAAAACCGCTTAACCGATCACCGCGAAATTTGGCACGTATATGTATTTTTTCATGGGGAAATTTTTTATGGTTACAATTTTACTACACAATATATTACTTTCAAATGGTTTTCTACTCGCATTTCTTTTACGTAGCACATTCATTTATCCTCTGTTTGCCCTTCAACATACAATTCATATAATATTCTATGATTGAAATACAAATGCAACATATTACAATCACACGACTTCCTCGACTAATTCTTCCTTTACGAGACACAATCAGTCTTCTTTCGCTACTGGCCCTTCAACATACAATTCATACAATTTGCTATATGTTTGAAACAGAAATACAACGTATTACATTCATACTATTTTCTCTCCTCGCGTTTGTTTTACGTAACAATTCACATGTTATTCCCTATCGTTTATCAACTTCATACATACCGGCGCCTATACATATCGTATGTTGAAGAGTGAGTAAACTGCAAAACAGATTTACTGATCCCCTTGAAAATTGACATATCTAAGTGTTTTCATGGCAAAGGTTTTTATGCAATGCATTTTACTACGCAACGTATTACGTTCACATGGTTGTCTCTACTCCCTTTTCTTTTACCTAACACACTACTCGCTCTTCTATAAATAATCCATACATTTTCCCATACACTTGAAATATAAGTGCAACGCATAACATTCACACGGTTTTTCTACTCATTTTTCTTTTACTAAACACAATCACAATTCTTTCACTACTCCCGCTTCGACGAACAATACGAACATTTCATACAATTTTCTATATGATAGAAACAGAAGTACGTAGTACATTCACATGGCTTTATCAACCAGCTTTTCTTCCTGTACTATTTGTTATTGTTCAACAGTGCTTTTGCTTAGTGTCGCTCCGGTGTTTTAATAAAAAATAAAGAAATAGTTAAAAAAGTAAAGTAATCAGAATTGGTGTCAGGAGTGCTACGAAAAGCACGATATGGAACAGTTGATGAAATAAATGTTAGCCAAGATGGACATAATAGGAAATGAAATGAATTCCGGAATGCGGCAGAGCAAACAAATATGAAAGCCTAATTGGAAAAATGTAAACTACGGAATAGAAAACATGGGAAAAAAAGTGGGCAAAATGGAAGCCAAATTTAAAACGAAAATTCTAAAACGGAAAAGATGAAGACGGGAATGTCCAACATGAAGATAGATCTATCGGAGAATTCTAACGAGTGACTGGCCGGGGTTAAGGAAGCCATGGAAGAACTCGACGGAAATATGAAGGATCTTGGCCTATGTGTTAACGCCCTGGAGTCAATTGCAGCACCAGAGAACTGAACTCCATAATGGAACAAATGCTCGACGGAAACCTCAAACTAGGTGGATATCTATGGGGGAGGCCTGCGTTCAGCAGTAGAAGTTTTACAGCTGAAATGATGGTGTTTATGAAATATATGAATTTCTATATCTCTTGTATCTCGGAAATGACTCTTAACAATTGTGACAAAAAGTTTTATATAGTTAACATTCAGGTTTATCTAAATAAGTATCTTCTTCCACAAAAAACAAGATTTCACAAAAACAGAGGCGAAAATCGCCGAGCGAAGCTCGGTCACCCACATACTGTGAATTAACATTGAAACAAATATTAGCATGGCCTTATTTGGCGCACTTTTATTTCTATTACAATCTGGACATTGAATGTTTGGTTAGACTACCATCACTCCTTTATACTTATGAGTACAGAGGTAATCCTTAGCCCATATTTAGGAGAAGTTTGATTCTATAAACTGATAACACTGTTAACTATGGGCGTTTCTGTGTGCTCATATCACGTGGTATTTTCTTTGAAAATATATGAGTTTGTTTCTCCACCATTCCTTCAATCACTTAAATCTACTTTATAAATTTAACGGTTGCAGACAAGGTCATTGTAATTTGAATTGGAGTTCGTAATGTTGGAAATATGTAGGGGTTTTCCTTAACTCAAGAGTAAATCTTATTCCTCCTCACTGTGTTCAATAAGGAAGCGGTAATAAGAAAATGCATGCTCCGTTATAGCATTTGTAATGAATGTGTCACTCACTCTGACAACTTCAGGAAAAATGTTTCGCGAGAATTCTTTGCACTTGAATATTTTATATGAAAGCAATATTTTCCTTGTGGTGACAGCGAGATGTTGCACGCTAAGAATAACGTTAGCACATCTTCAAAATACTTCTACTAATCTTCGTATCTACCTTTAGAACGAAAGGAACATAACAAACGAATAGTAAAACGGACAAATGGAAATCTATAGTAACATTAGAAAGTGAGAAAGTTTATTTGTGTATGCAGAGTAATGTCAAACTGATTTTGATAATTCTTTCACTATTGAAAATCCCAATTCGTTCTGGGGACATGAGGCTATAGTATACTTCTAATTTAATTTCATATATTATTAAAATATTAAGAGGATTTACTAAGCCCTTGTACTTCAACACGTACACACTGTAGCTATAAAAGAACATGCTTACAAAAAAGCCTTAGCTTTAAGCTCAGAATACTATAGAGTAGAAATTAGTTTTTTGTTACTCCATACAATGTAAATAGTTGCTGCACTCCACACAGTATAGAAGCAAAATCTGATCACATTTTATTGCATGGAATACACAGATGACCACGACGTAAAATTTCAACACACCAAAGATTTAAAAAGTGACAATCGATTTTGTACTATATTTGTTTGTTTAATTGCCATTTATCGGATAGTACAGATGTATAAGTAATGAAATACTGTAAAAACGTTTGAATAACTTTTATTCTAATTCTATACATGTAAGCACGGACTTTTATGGATGTCAAACCTTCTCATGTAAGACAGTTTTACTTTATTTCCTTTATTTATGTTACAATCAAGCTTGTTAACAGGATCTGCCAAATAATTGTATAAAGAAAGAAAACTGCTAACATTAGAAATCACATAACCTATATTTTATATAAGGTAACTTAGAAGGTTATTTTTCTTGCTTGCCACAATATAAGGGGTTTCCAAAGAGGATTTGGTGGCCTGTGAGTACGGAATATCATTTCGTTGTATATGTCAAAGGTTTCTGCATTAAGTAAAAATTATGAAGTTTTTATATTACTAAATTACTACAGCATAAAATAGAATACATAAAGCTTTAAAATGCAATTAGTGTGCCTATCTAAAGTTACTCGACCATTTAAAACGAGAATTCTTCCACCACCATAGGGTAAGTACGTATACGCTATGCAGCATTTCTAGTTCTTGAAATATTGTCCGGGTGAATAAGGAAGTCAAACGTTCCGTCGATGTTTCACATCCTTTTGTATAAATATTGGGGGATTTTTATCGCTTATTTGGATTAATGGAGAAATTGCAATTACAAAGGATATAGGAAAGGATTCACTATAAAACCGTCTAGCTCTAGATCATTGTACAATAGTTTCATAAACAAAATGGGCGGTAAATTAAATTAATTTATTCGTATTTGGTGTTTATAAAAGCTAATGGTGCAACATCGAGTAAGCCACCTAATGACTTATAGCTAAAATATAAAATTTGACTCTGTATTTGAACTGGGTTTCAATTATGCTTATTGAAAGTGTTTGTCCCAAAACTTCCGAACTTTTACATTATTAGCAGGGCTTGGACTTCGGTGACACGTAATCTTTTAAATGTTCCATCACAAGTATTGCTAATCTCTACATAAAAAGCTCATTACGAGTTCCAGATTATGAGAATGCGTAACTATCAGATAATTTAAGTTCAGCAATGCCAAATAACTAACCACTCTTCACATGGAAAAGTATTTGAAAATTTGAATTTTCTCAAAAATGGCTCTAAAGATTTTCATTAGAACATTTTTAAGGTATTTTATGAGAATGAACTGTATATCTTGAATGTTCTGGAAATAGCTTCTGAAGTCCGCTTCATTTTGGATGAATGTAACATAAGTGGTAAACCGTAAGGGATAGGCAAAATCTTACTTCACAAACAATATGCAGGTCGTTAAAGCACACACTTTATATATAATACTTTTTTCTTTTTTGGAGTTAACGATTTCTGAGATATTCCTCGTTATTATTTTGAATTTTCCAATACTTACACTTTTCCAAGTTGGGAAGTCGTTACTTTTTGTTCTCTCTCCCTTAGTCATGTAAAGAGAACGTAATTTCAAAGTCATTACATATCACCAGCTCTTAAATGATTGCGCACTATCGCTTAAGCCAACTGTATTATCGAATTTCAATTGTACCGACAAGGAAATACGTAATACAAGTATTTTACAAATGTTGTATCGGTTAACGCAAAGTAGATCGAAGAATGAGTTTTTTAAGCATAGTTGCTTGAAGAATGGGTATAGGAAGGAATGTGAGTGTTACACTTCACGTTCTTCGTGTAGTTTTGCTGCATCAGTATACAAACATACTGACATGTTACATAGGGATAACTCTTCAAATATAAGAAATATAATTATTCAACTGAGAAATAATAGTGCAATCTACTTTTGCATATCCTACGAGGGCTAGGGAGACTTTATTTTTCCAACCTCTCCATTTCTCTAATTTATCTATAAACTCTTAACCCCTAACATGCTGACCTGTCATGGCATGTAATACGTCCTCTGATTGGTAATCAGAGGATATGGTCGGCGAATTTATTTTGATAACTCCCGATCAGGTCGGTGAGACCCATAAACCAATGACAGGTGTGGTCCTCCAGACATTCTGGGGGTTGTGAGAGAGCGATGTGACCGCCAAAACATAAAAATATGGTGCTCTCTAAAAAGCGGTTACTATTACTGCTATTGCTCTCTTCAGTATCATTGTGAAAAATATTGGAGAGCAAGAGGATAAATGACTTCATTGTCAGAAATCCAGCATTAGCTAACAACAACTTTTGCATATCCTTTACTCGTATTCTTGAAAAAATCTATCATATTGAATGGTTATTCTGGAAAGTGTTGCTTGAGGGTGGAGCTGTAGCTGCTGTCAGGGAAACGATATCATGTCCTCAACCAGGAGTGAGGCAAGTCAGCTGTCCCTTGTTAAAGAATTAAGGTATGCATAGTCAGGTTGCCATGTCCTTGTCCTTGTGTCAGGGATGGACTTTGAAGACCTCTTCATTAACACAATTTTGTATAATCTGAGAATTGAAAAGCTAGTGCTACAATTTTGAAGGGGCTTCTTCGAAAACAACTCATCCCCTCAGATTTGGCTAAACAATCAACAACCTTGAAATTCTTTACTTATTTAAATACATAAATTTATATCGTATTTTATAATTTTTGTTTTTCCACTATGTAATATGTTCATCAATACTATACATCAAGATTTATTAATATAAATTGTTCTCTATGATGGTGTTAATGGTTACGTCATGACTTTAATGTTTAAGCGAGTTTAAACAGAATCAAATTTTAAAAGCTTTCTTAACTTTCCTTTCGTCTTATTCAAAGTTGATATTATCAATGTTTTATATTTAATTCATTTTAAGTGATCCAATAATAATTATATCTATATTTTCTAATTTTACAACAATTATATACACGTATAAATCAGTTTATATCTTTCTGTATACGAATTAGGTCACTTTTGTAATGATTGTGTCATTTTTAAACTTTGTAATGATATTAAGAGTAATACCGTGTAATAAACAAATAAATTACAAAAGGTTGGTTGGGAACAGCCGGGGGGTATGTAAAACACGTGGAATAGCTGACGCCGGGTGACAAAAAGAAATTAGTGCAGTACGCTCTTCGATCGTGTTCTACACGCACCTTGGTCTTTCTACTTCAACGGCGGAGTAACTGATAGCCATACTACTTTAATTAGTAGTTTAGCAGTAAGGTTATACAGTGGTTATTCAGTCAAGACTCCGTACGTCGGAATTGTTATGGAACAAGTACTCAGCAGTTTGAGGAACTAAACTTATGTCGGCGATTAAAAGAGATGTCTACATGAGGAAGAAAGGATAGTTTAATTTGTCACAGCGTTCGCCAGCAGCCACGAAAAGCGACCTTGCAATTCGAGCGCTCAGAAGCCACCTATTCGCAAGTAATGGAGGTCAAGGGAACGAATTGCGTAACTTGAGAACGTGTAGGTGACAGCTGTGAAAGATAAGTATTCGCATTTAATGTGTGGAAGCAAACCATAGTAATTTCTAAAGAGAAGGGTGCGGAAAGGGGAATTGTAATTAATGAACTTGGACACTAGATCCCTCCAGTCAGTCAAATAGGAGTATTCGGGCAAAGTAGGAAGAATAATTGAGTACATTTATAATCTTCGCAGAACTTAAAGGCATATGAAGACCTTAAAGGCATATGAAGTACTGCGGACTCCAGCGAATCCTACGCTTGCCCCTCCTACCAGCGCTGCCGAATGTGGTGCATGCATCTCACACAACCATATGTACAGACCGTCTGCCGGTACACGCACTACGCTTGGCAACAGCGCTCTACTTGAGCATTGGCCAGCGTTCACATGCCTTTAACTTTTGCGAGCGGTATAACAGGATGTGAAGGTGAAGTTTTAACATGTTGTATGGTGAAATTATGTGAAGCAATTATTAAAGGATACTTGTGAGTGGACATTAAAGATGCATTCAAGTCATTTTCAGTTAAATTTGTGGAATATTTAATGATCTTAAATATTGCTTAACTGTTAATGAATGCGTAGCCTACATAATCAGACGGTAATTGTTTGTGAGAGGATCAAGAAGAAACTGCTCAGGATGGTAGATTGTTTAACAGATGATTAGCCGTAATATTTTTCTCAAATTGTGTATCTTTATTTCTTTGAGGTTTTAACAGAGTGTTAGCTTTCACATTTGTTTGATGGTATATCTTTTAATAGTTTCACACTTTCTTGATTGTACACTATGTCAGTTATTTAAATTATTTCAATTATTTTAAATAAATTGTTTCTTGTTATGTACGTGTTGATTTGTGTGACCTTGCACTACCCTGGAAGATCCTGCGGGTATGAATTGGTTGAATTAGGTAGATATCTAACCAAATATTTAGGAAAGAAAAGCGTAATTAAAGGATGCCGCAACATTTTAATCATTTTATAGGTAATTTTCAAAGATTTTCGGTTACGAAAATCTGAATCCTCTTCGTTGCTATTTGAAGTAGTAACGTTATTATAAATGTAATTTCACTTTAGAATTAACACATGTAGGGGATAAAGGACATGATTCCATATAAACGCATTGCATAGATAGGTAATTTTACTAGAAGTTCATAAAGAGTATAGAGAAGGGTTAAATTAGACCAACTAAACCGTCGTTAGGGATTTAAAAAGCAGAACATGTGACGACAGATAAGCCAGGAAGTTGTTCTTTTTATTCCATGTATATGCTGCCTTTAAACATCTTAGGTCACAGAGAAAGTTTCTGTCTTTGGAAAAAGTTACCCAAGGTAATATTGTACACTTATCTTACTGTTTGTGTTAATCATTGGGTTCTTTGGATTAGTTTTAAATTCGCATAAACATTCAGACCCTTCCATACTTCTGGACTTTTGGGAAGACGGGGAACAATCCTGGCTAAGGAACACCTCCCAGCCTCTATAGGCGAATCGAATCCGAGACCACTGCATTTGGAGGCTATCATTCTATCAGACCACAGAGGCAGTTAGGGAGTAATTGTTTGTTACATGTATTATGAAAACTCGCAAAAATATCCTTAAACGACAGAAATGTTTAAAGCAGCTACCACGAAGGTGACCTCGTCTATTGCAGGGATGCAAGAATCTGTTATAACTTTCCACCAAAGACGTAACCAATGCTAATGGGGGCACTTAACGGTCGATTTGAAAAGACAAGCAGATCAGGAATAGAATTACGGTTGAAGGCTACGCGACCAAGCAGTTTAAGCTGAATTATTCTCGTCAGACCTTCGAATAATTATTACAAAGACTTATCGCTACGGGTCCCCAAATTAATTTATTCATTATTTCGTTATTTCCTTCACTCTCTGTTGTGATCCATCCGATCTATTCAAGAGAAAATCAAACAGAAAAAAATCGAAAGAAAAATCAGAAGGGGGCTGGGAACGAAAAATGCGTACCTGCGTTAACGAAAGCATTAAGAAGAGTTTCAAAACGAATTTGCCAGCCCAAAATTGCACAAGTAGAGTTATTGTTCTATTGCAGCATGTTCATTGTTCTAATATGTTATGTAAGGCGTGACTACGTTCCAAATTTAACTTAAGGGTCTTATGCTAGTAATATCTGTGGGACGATTTGTTCGGTGCTAAGATACAAGTAAAGAGTCATTTACGGCCTTATTTCATTTATCGAAATGATGGGTTTGATTCGCGTGGTCATCTAGTATCAGCATAAGGCAAAACAGCATTGCATAGTTGCATGTATTAGTGTTGTAGAAGTTACGTTATTAGCTGAAAGACGGCCGCAGGAGACCAAAGCTCTAATTCGATGTGTCGCTTTAGATGGCACGCTACTCCGTGCTTCACTCACAAGCTGATCTGCGGCTCGTTCAGTCTATCCCGCGCTAAGATTTGGGGACGACAGCGCCTCTTGGTAGCGACAGGTGCATTATCTACTCCAGATCGATGGAGCTTCGAGGTAGTTTTTCTGAATAAACGTCTAGCTAAAAACCAAAACCTCCGTCTGTCAATGTCATCAACAGCCATTTTAAATCACGTTTACCTTCTCAAGAAATCCAAATTACTTAGAGAAAATTGAAAAAGTAGGTTTTTGGCCACAACCTATAGCACCATTATTTACTACAGAGAATTCCTTTAAGAGGTTCACGATTTTCAATTACTCCTGTGCAACTTGAATGCTTTGTCACAAGCAGTGACAATGATGCCCTGCATAATTCACATCAGTCATTAGTGCGATGTATGCGAATAAGCACAGCTAAAAATTGAATCAAAACTGTTTATAAGCATTCATAGAGCAGTTGTAGCTTAGAATATTAAACATGGGCAAAATATGTATAGGGGTGACCCAGCCATCGTTTCCACTATAAAGGAAGAATAGCCTGGAAAATCTAAACCAAATTTGCAACACTGTCAAAAGTAGTTGCTGGATGCTTTGCAATAATGTAGCATTTCTTAATCTCAGCTTTGTAGATAGAACTTTAAACAGAGCCCACGGTCCACTCAATTTTAACTACAATACAAAAACAAAAAGCATACTAAATCTTTCGCATCTTCAACTAAAAAATATTCTGAGTAACCAAATGTCTTGTTCATCTCTTATAGGTATTTCTTACTAAAAGTCCATATTATGCTTACATTTAATTTAAATAAGACCGCTTAGCACTACTGACAGTTAACATCACTCCTATTTGCCTTCTGTGAATGTAGGATGGGGCAAATAAATCATGCAAATACTGCCAATGAGCTGTCACTGCTTACCAAGATGGCTTCCTGTTTCACAATATTATAAAGGTTAACTATTACACTGCCAACTGCGCTGGAAATATGGCTATTAGTATTAGTTACTATCGTCTGTGGATATCAAACAGAAGAGCAGTGTGCATTTCAGATAAATCATCTAACGGAAGATCTCATAACAAGCTATTTTCTTCAAAAACGTACTACGAATGAACGCAGAAATAGGTCTGGATCCATATAAAATACTGTAAAGCAAATTAACCCACTTAAAATCACCACATTTGTTATATCTTCAAGATTTATGAGTCTCCCTTCCCCTCTGCACCTGGAGAAACTGCTGTTACACTCCCAAGGCGTGCAGGTCTTCAGCAGACAAACAAAACGCATTGGTCATGAAATGTCTTATGTTCCTTCGAGAAACACAGAAGATTTTCCAGGTGCTTTAATTCCTGTATGTATATAATTCATGTGTTTCCCAACACACTTCACAAAATACTTGATTTCTTCGAGTAGAATAAGCAACAAATGAAGGAGGAGGAGTGATAGTATGGTCACGAAAGTAGTAAATAGAATAGCAGCAGAATTCAGAGAGCGGCCACTTAGTGATTTGCCCCTGTACACTCGCTTCCGTATATGCCGTCATATCATCATGGTGTGTATATCTATCTGTTTGCCTTTCCGCGCATACAGTGGCGTCGTGTGTTACGTGCACAGTTTTAGATTAGCAAATGAATATATAACTTTGAGCAATGTCTTCAAATAGCAAATTCGCTGCTCACATACCCACAATTCTTCCCCGATGCACCTCGGCCATATTTGCGTAGATAGTATCAGCTACAGTTAAAGCACATTGGTACTGAATTTTCTAACTTTTAAAATTTTAAATCTATTTACTTAAACATTGGCAAACTCAATATGAGCAACTAAACAAGGACCCTGCAAAAGCTTAAAGCTCTGGTTCAAATAGTTTCACAGATAATACAATTAAATGCTTTTAACTAGCGAAAGAAACGCAATTTTTAAACTACCTTGCGCACACATTTTCTTCAGAGAAATATGATATTTTCTATTATTTCAGTGAAGTGAAAATAAATCTGATTTTAGTTCATGTTATTACTCGCGGAGAACTAACTTGTTTTTATGAAGTTGTTGGTGTTAACCGTTTACATGATTTTCATAATAAATTAATTTTTAAGCCAATAAATAAAGCAATCGTAAAATACGTCTCTTGAATTCTTAGCTAGCATGTTTGAAATTAGGTATACATGAAAGTTTACATACAAATCAAAACAAAACTGAAGTGTAAGAAATAAATTTCATACGCAAAAATGCAAAACTGAAGGGGAAAGAAAACGTTCAGAAGGGGAAATTGGGCGGGTCCATTGGGGCAGGGTGACTGAATTGTGTCGCTGGGCTTTTAAAATTGACGGATTGAGAAAACTATTTGGCCAAAATGATTCACAAATGTCTATCCGTAGAATATTTACCTATGTTATAATCAAAAGCCCAAAAATGTCATTTTCAGCTAAAACCGGAGTCCCAGGGCCCCTAACACACACTGCTTGGATAAGCAACAAAAAACAGAACACCTCACCCAAACTGCGGTGCGAGTGTCCCCTGCCAACTGGAGCTCTAGGGTTACCATATATGGAACCAAGTATATCGTAATTTTATACATTTTTCTTAACATTTTTGTATGGTCGCATTGATTGAGAAGTATATATTTTCATTTTGCACACTCCACTAGTTGTTAAACATTCAAGCCTATGTTATGCGTTTAGCAGTAGTTTCAGAATGATACTTATGCCCATTTACCGTATTAAAATAAACACGTTGAGAACAAGTTCAGCTTGATATACCCTTGATGCTATCAAATCAATCCTAGGACTTTAATTTTGACGTTTTAAAAGGATAAACTATTTTACTTTCTCTACCACTTACCTATTGAAAGTAGAGGAAGTATTGTACTCTAATCCAAATTCGATAACGAGATTTCACCAGAAATACATGTTTTGAGTCTCTCTCTGAATAAAAGAAAGCATTTTTACTTTCTCTACTACATATAGTAAAGTAAAGGAAGTATTGTATTCCACCCAAAAATTCGATGTTGAGATTTCACCGTAAATATATGTTTTGTCTGTATGTGTGTGTGTGCGCGCGCGCGTGTGTGTGGTGTGTTTATATGTGTGTATGTGTGTGTGTGTGTGTGTGTGTGTATGTGTACGTGTATGTGTGTCCCTATCCTAAATTACGCTTTACATGAAAGTTTTTCGCTGTCAAAAAACGGCTCTAACGATTTTGATTAAAATACTATACCAGGTGACTCAGCCGCGCCTTATTTTTTTTTTAAGGTAGGCCACCCATCTAACGGCATGTGCGCCTTAGTCCAGTTTTTCACTTACTAAAATGTATTGTTTGACATTCTTAAAGAGAGGAATGCGCAAAATTGAGAGCAACAGTGCTTTAAGGGACAGAACGTACTCCTCGCTAAAGTACACCTCAAAAACAAAACGACTCGTTTACTGAGAGCGAATTCCGGTTCCCAGCCGATTTTACAAACTTTTATTTAGAGTATACATAGCAACGTAATTCAGTAAATGGCTCGGAAAAAATGGACCTATCATATGAGTACACTAATAACGTCAGCTAAAAAGAAAATGGCGGATTCTTGTACTTAGAGCAGGGGTTGGCTGGCAAAAATTAAGAAAAATTTAGACAAGCCTCATCTATCATAGACCCGTACAGTCAAAACGGACATATTATTAAACAACAGTTTATTTGC
>CM060964.1:209708414-209810914 GCA_030765045.1 Tenodera sinensis | reverse complement strand
GTAGAGAAAGTCATGTGAGTGCAACACATCAGATTTTTTGTATTGCTCTTTTACTCCAATTTTGCCCATCTTCAGTTGCTCCTTATTACAATGTTTACAGTTACGGTTTGAAACGCTTTGATAGATTTCTGCATATAGGAGTATATATATAGCAAAAAGATCGGTTTCCAAATAGGAACCCCTGTCCGAAAATGCACGTTTTGGACGCTGGAGAGCGTAAAATTCTGAGAACAAATAGTTGTGACAATTTGTTAACATTCATTTTGATATCTTAATACGGAAGGTATGCAACCCTTAGCCATCTGTGTACTTGAATGAATGATCTGAGCATAATATATCTGCTCATGCGCTAAATTCTTCCATAGAGTCCTTGGTGCACATCCTGCTGCATTACTAGTGTAGTTTCCACTGTAGTAACGTTTTAACAGCAGCGCGACACGTACCAGTACACAGCTGCTGAAGTGGCCGACATGAGCTCCAGCACACTTTGATGTAAATGTGCGGAATCACCTCAAAATCGCATATTCAAATCGATGTATTGCTAGAGGTAGGCCAGTTCCACGGCCAGATATGACACCTCTCGACAATTTTGTGTGGAGTTGTATGAATATGGTTTATGGCACTCCCGTACCGTCAGCGGAGGACTTTATGGCTGGAGTCCACGGAGCAATTGAAAATCTTCAGACAGCCGCACGCATTGGGTCATGTACACGAGGTTCACCACCGCCGATATAGCCTCTGCAATTAAGTAGGAGGTACACAGTTCGAAGCCCGTTTGTAATGTAGATAGCTCTATGTTGGGTTTATTGACTAAATGTGAATGCACACACATCTCACACTTCGATGGAATAGTGTCCAAACCGTTCATTTCCGTACAGGGGTTCCTTTTTGAAAACGGATCAGTTTGCCATTCTGCACAACATACTAAGCGTTGTTGGCGTTTTTTTTTTTTTTAGTTGAGGGGGGGGGGGGGGAGAGGAGGCGTTTTTTTTCACTGTAGTCCTTATACTGCTTTGTTTCCTGTTAACTACTGCACAGATGACTGTCACCAACATTTAAGAAGGCAAGTACTGCCGCATGTCTATGGAACTACCTACTTTGAATCTTTTATCAGGATTGTAAGTTAAGACTTTATGTAGAGGTTCCCGATGTTAAATACCTCACTTTTCAGTATTTGCTATGTACAACACGACGGAAACACATCCGACACACATTTTGTGGATGCGTAATGTAATAAATACACTTTTAAAAATACTGAGGCACTTACATCCATTTAACTCACAAAATTTGTGCAGTACCTATTGTATCACTGAGCAGGGGTCACAAATGGTTAATGTCAAACGGACCAGTTGCATAGCAATGAAACCAGTCAGTATAAATGATCGATAGTTTCAAATGCATCGATAAACACCCCTGCTCGAAAGACTGCCGATAGAAATGAGAAAATGTCAAATAAGATGTTTAATCATTTCGAGTGCAGTTCTACTAATCAATGCATTTTCCATAAGAAGGGCGAAAAATTATAATCCATTATTTGCAAATGATGCACTTGAAGCAATGCTAATTTACGTGAGTAAATATTACTTATCATTAAATACTATTTATTGTTACAACATGAGAATCACCCAGTAAGTAACCACCGTCTGCATATTCCTGCTGCGCAGATTGCTATTGGTCTTCTATTCAAGATTGAATGGGGTCCCTGACGTCTTTTCTCAGTGTTTTTTGAGTTTCAGATGAAACAAGTTTTTATTGTGTATTCTGCGAGTGCTCAACCTGAACTGTATGATACAAAGTCCCACTGACTCTGAAGTGAGAGGTATTGGATTTTTGAGTGCTTGTATGTTGAAGCCTGAAGAAATTTAGTCAACCAAATGAAATGTATAGTGATACAGTAATGGACACAAGAAATATGAGAAAGTGCTGTTAAATGTTCACAACGGACGAACAAAATGTCTATGACGAAATCCTAGACGTGTTACAGATTCCTTTCGCAAGCATTTCTCTTTCTTTGCTTGGGGGAATTCCATGTATCTTGGCTTAATTATTGGCAGCAGCCGACTTCAATACGGCAACTCTAAAGCTCGTGGGCAAATACAACAAATACTTCAATAAGAGAGGTGCTTGTGCAGTGAAATAAATCACATGTAAATTCTGTAGGTGACAACTTCTTTAACAAAGTACCTTTCTGAATATATTATACATGAAAGGTCATCAGTGCTATCAGTGCCTCGCGATCATTAACTGTGCCAATATGGACACTGAAATGTATTTGTCTTTCCATATTCAGTAGGATCCACGTTTTGAAATTTTCATGCAGAATTCTATACGAACTGAGATCGATTTGGAGGACCATCCCGTAAAATGATCGACTTAGAAATTTGTGTTGATGAATTTAATTTGTTGAGCGCTTGTAATAACATTTCTTCGCATAGTAAAATTGGCATTCTAAAAACCCGTTTCATCTCCGCGCTTGACTTTGCAATCCCGCTTCGTGCACGCACACAAAAGACACGACTACTGGTAAACTGTAAACATTCCCGCAATGCAAACAAAAACCAACTTTTACAGTAAATGATGGTTCACTTAGAGATAAGTGTTTTCGAAACCCTTTGGGATTTGATGACGTTACATGAAATTGATTACTTTCTTTATAGCATACCTACAGTAAGAAAAGGAAGTACTGTATTCCACTGCAAAATTGGATAACGAGATTTCGCCGGAAATACACAATTCAAAGCTTCGAGTCCTAAAAAGTATTCTTAGAAAAACGCGCATACCATACCACAACACCGAGACGAGCACTTGGCTAAATACTAACTTAATATTTAAGCGCAGCATCTTTCAAGAATGCGACCAGAAATGTTTGAAAGATCTCCCGTACCAAACTACGCTCTAGATGAAAATCTTTTTCGCTATGTTTTACTTTCTCAAAAATAATGATTTTGATTAAAATAACATACATTTAAGATAAATATATATTGTAACAAATGAGAAAACACCAGTTACTGCTAATCACACTTTATTGCCTTCTAGTCAGTTGGTCTAGTGCTAATGTTACATTTAGAACACTTTTGTACAGACTCAGAGTACAGAACAATTGTTGAATCGAATCCGAGTAAAGAACTGTCAGATTACACTCGCACTGAACTACTACTCGGCACGATACACAGGAGCTGTCCACTGAACGCTTCGTAGACGTTTCTTTCTGACTCCAATACTTCACTATAAGCACGACTGGAACAACTTCTACCACTTGCTACTTCTCTTCTACTGCTGCTACTCTTTCCGGGCACGAGCTGGTTCCCTATATAGTTCTTTAGACAAAGGAAATGTTCTGGAAGTAGAATGTTCGGGAGTGGCTGTGAGAGAACAGTCCAGGCACCGCAGCGCTACACAACAGCTATTGTTTCCGGAGGTTCTATTGTCCAACTGGTGGCCGGTCTTTCGGGCAGGCACACACCTTCCTGCCGGGCGGAGATCAATCCGCGACCGGCATTTCTTACCGGGGTTACGGTCGGCGTGACACTTTAGTTAATATCTATGAGATTCTCTTGATTCTTAGTGAATTTTGTATAACTTCTAAACCGTGTTACGGTATTAAATAATACTG
Organism: Tenodera sinensis; assembly: GCA_030765045.1. Lineage (NCBI taxonomy): Eukaryota > Metazoa > Arthropoda > Insecta > Mantodea > Mantidae > Tenodera > Tenodera sinensis. Next base: position 209,807,301 of record CM060964.1, on the reverse strand, counting down.
TTTGAGGTATTAACAGAACTAGGTATTTTGGGCTAAGATAAGGGGGTAACCGCATGGACTGAACTGTCCGATGACGTCATCGTCAGGTATGTGTCTTTGAGGTGAAGGAAAGTGATGATCACGCTTTCACTCCTCGAGGTGAAGACAGCGTACCACATGGTGTACAGTGACTTGACTCCAAGGCTCCTGGATGTAAGTCATAATAAAGGGATGACTTATAAATGTTGGGACGATTAAGGTGAACCATTGGTAAAGCAACGAAGATCGGAGATGTATGGACAGCATGTTAAAAGGGCACGCCCCAACACGTCGTGTTAAATTTCGGTGAAGGAGGTAAAATGCGACGTTGCCAGTGCAGATGACGGTCTGGAGGAGTAGCCGTGCATGGCTGAACTGGGTTGGCTGTTTCAACTACAGTGGGACACTGTTTAAGAAGACGGGATCTTCTAGGGAGTTGAAAGCATAAGAACATGATTTCCTTGTGTAGCGCAATATATGGTCTCTGCGTCCAACTACGCTTCACAGTAAAATGGGGCTGGTGTCGACCCAGGAAATGGATGGAGCAGCACATAGTAAAAGATAAGAACTGTGTGGGGAGTTTAGTAACTAAAATTGGTGGTAACATTTAGGAAGAACATTTTGGGGCGGTTATAAGAAACATCCATGTCTGTAATGTTAGGGTTATTCATTCCGTGGTATATGTAATCGCCGAACGAATCATAAGGAATAGTTTACAATTCTCTTAATGTTAATAGTACCTAGTCATACAGACATAAACTTTTTAAAGATATTTATTGCAGTTTTGAAAGCATTAATATTGACATAGTATCTTTATCATCATATCATTATTATTGTTGTTGTTGTTGTTATACTTTATCTGCATGATTAGAAAAAAGAGCGAGAACTCCTTCGTTTGTTAGGACTCTGCGAATGCAGCTCAAGACGGGTAAGGTCGCATCTAATTAGCTCAAAGAGGTAACATGAGTAACACAAAGAAAAACAGAAAACATATGTAATCTAACATCAATCGCGTTCTATAGCAACTAGTGTTAAGTATGAGCTCCGGTGTTTTAGAATTTCCAAGGAAGACTAGACACATTTGCAATTTGCATTGCATGTTTATTTTATTGCTATGCATTATACCTTTGGGAGCTTCCGTTCTGTTTAATCCTAATGGATTAAAGCCAACTTTTGGTTCAAAGTATGGTTCACTTCTGAAGATTGGAAGGAGTACTGCAAAGTTACGAACGCCAAAGGTATTAGGAGAAACTTGCGAAACTGTAATCCTAGGATCACGAAAACTGTGTCCAATATTTCCAACGAAGTTTCAAGATATTTAACTGTCCAGTTGCAAATGAATTAAACATATGTCTGGAGCTCGCAGCTAAATCAAACATTGCATTAGAATACAGATTTCAAGTTCAATTCTTACAAGCTTATTTTCTCACGCCTTATAGTAATTTGTTCTCGATGCTTACTTGTACACTAAAGAAATGTCCCTCCAACCGACAACATTGTCAAAGAATTGTAGTATATTGCCGAATGCGTAGGCTAGAATGAAGCAATAGTCTGCTTATGACTATGTTTTAATACACTTGTTACCTTGGGGATCAACAACAAAAGTTGACTGCGCCACCACATACACCGGTTCACTCTTACCTTGCAGGCTGCATACACAGGCACTCACCATGTTAAGGGAGTAGAGGACCTCAACGTACTGTATTCCGTTCTAATGGTGCCGAACATTATAATTCTGCGTATCATATACATGATTAAAGTATCAATATACAATTAAAACAAAAATAAAAGATTAAAGATTACACAAATAGTGTCGGGTCCTTACGTTTGTTGCGCTATCGGGGCTATGATAACTTCTTTACATAAACGAATAATTCAAGCAACGAAAGTTTATCAAATAGTGATGTTTTACATATTTTGTATGAAGCTAGTAAGAAGTATTACGCTTACAAACTTCGTTACCTGGCATATTTCAAATATTAAGTATTAGGCGAGCTATGTCGATATTTTTTATTTCGTCAAAAATTCCACCCCCTCGAACGCTAGGGAAAGTAATTAAACCCAGCCAATTGTCTACGGAAGCTTAACTATTGCATCGTAAAATTTGTTCAGCTGTTCTTAGAGAACTCTGTCTCTGTCTGTCTACCCGTCTGTCTGCCCGTCTGCCTGTCCGTCTGTCTGTCCGTCCGTCTGTCTGTCTGTCTGTCTGCCTGTCTATCTGTCTACCCGTCTGTCTGTCCGTCCGTCTGTCTGTCTGTCTGTCTGTTTGTCTGTCTGTCTGTCTGCCTGTCTATCTGTCTACCCGTCTGTCCGTCCGTCTGTCTGTCTGTCAGCCTGTCTATCTGTCTACCCGTCTATCTGTCTACCCGTCTGTCTGCCCGTCTGCCTGTCCGTCTGTCTGTCTACCTGTCTGTCTGTCCGTCCGTCCCTCCGTCCGTCTGTCTGTCCGTCTGCCTGTCTGTCTACCCGTCTGTCTGCCCGTCTGCCTGTCCATCTGTCTGTCTACCTGTCTGTCTGTCTGTCCGTCCGTCCGTCCCTCCGTCCGTCTGTCTGTCTGTCTACCTGTCTGTCCGCCCGTCTGTCTGTCTGTCTACCAGTCTGTCTGTCCGTCTGTCTGTCTGTCTACCTGTCTGTCTCTCCGTTCGTCCGTCTGCCTGTCTACCTGTCTGTCTGTCTGTCTACCTGTCTGTCTGTCGGTCAGTCCGTCGGTCTGTCTGTCGTCTGTCCGTCCGTCTGCCTATCTGTCTGTCTACCTCTCTGTCTGTCTACCAGTCTGTCTGTCGGTCTGTCCGTTCGTCTGTCTGTCTACCTGTCTGTCTGTCGGTCTGCCTGTCTGTCTGTCTACCTGTCTGTCTGTCGGTCTGTCCGTTCGTCTGTCTGTCTACCTGTCTGTCTGTCGGTCTGTCTGTCTGTCTACCTGTCTGTCTGTCCGTCCGTCTGTCTGTCGGTCTGTCTTCCTGTTTGTCTGTCCGTCCCTTTGTCTGTCTGCCTGTCTGTCTGCCTGGCTGCCTGTCTGCCTCTCTGTCTACCTGTGTACTGTCGGTCTGTCCGTCTGTCCGTCCGTCCGTCCGTCTGTCTGTCTGCCTGACTGTCTGTCTGTCTGCCTGTCTACCTATCTGTCTGTCTGTCGGTCTGTCCGTCTGTCTGCCTGCCTATCTGTCTACCCGTCTGTCTGCCCGTCTGTCTGTCTGAGTACCTGTCTGTCTGTCTGTCCGTCCGTCCCTCCGTCCGTCTGTCTGTCTACCTGTATGTCTGCCCGTCTGCCTGTGTGTCTGTCTACCTGTCTGTCTGTCGGTCTGTCCGTCTGTCTGTCCGTCTGTGTGTCTGTCTGTGTGCCTGTCTGTCCACCTGTCTGTCTGCCCGTCTGTCTGTCCGTCCGTCCGTACGTCTGTCTGTCTGTCTGCTTGTCTGTCTGCCCGTCGGTCTGTCTGTCGGTCTGTCCGTCTGTCTGTCTGTCTGTCTATCCTTCCATCCGTCTGTCTGCCCGTCTGTCTGTCCGCCCGTCTGCCTGTCTGTCTGTCTGCCTGTCTATCTGTCTACCCGTCTGTCTGTCTGCCTGTCTGCCTGCCTGCCTGTCTGTCTGTCTGTCTTTCTACATGTCTGTCTGTCGGTCTGTCCGTCTGTCTGTCTGCCCGTCTGTCTGTCCGTCCGTCCGTCTGTCTGTCTGTCTACCTGTCTGTCTGTTCGTCCGTCCGTCCATGCATCTGTCTGTCTACCTGTCTGTCGGTCTATCCGTCTGTCCGTCTGCCTGTCTGTCTGTCTGTCTACCTGTCTGTCTTTCCGTCTGTCTGTCTGTCCGTCTGTCTGTCTGTCTACCTGTCTGTCTGCCGGTCTCTCTGTCCGTCCGTCCGTCTGTCTGTCTACCTGTCTGTCTGTCTATCCGTCCGTCCGTCTGTCTCCCCGGCTGTCTGTCTGTCTGTTTGCCTGTCTGTCTGTAGGTCTGTCCGTTTGTCCGTCCGTCCGCCTGTCTGTCTGCCTACCTGTCTGTCTGTCTATCCGTCCGTCCGTCTGTCTGCCCGTCTGTCTGTCTTTCCGTCTGTTTGTCCGTCTGTCTGTCTGTCTACATGTCTGTCTGCCGGTCTCTCTGTCCGTCCGTCCGTCCGTCTGTCTGTCTACCTGTCTGTCTATCCGTCCGTCCGCCTGTCTGCCCGGCTGTCTGTCTGTCTGTTTGTCTGCCTGTCTGTCTGTAGGTCTGTCCGTCTGTCCGTCCGTCCACCTGTCTGTCTGTCTGCCTACCTGTCTGTCTGTCTATCCGTCCGTCCGTCTGTCTGCCCGTCTGTCTGTCTGCCTGTCTGCCGGTCTACCTGTCTGTCTGTCTATCCATCCGTCCGTCCGTCTGTCTGTCTGCCCGTCTGTCTGTCTACCTGTCTGTCTATCCGTCCGTGTGTCCGTCCGTCCGTCTGTCTGTCTACCTGTCTGTCTGTCTATCCGTCCGTCCGTCTGTCTGCCCGTCTGTCTGTCCGTCTGTCTGCCTGTCTGTCTGTCTGTCTATCCATCCGTACGTCCGTCTGTCTGTCTGCCCGTATGTCTGTCTACCTGTCTGTCTATCCGTCCGTGCGTCCGTCCGTCTGTCTGTCTGTCTGTCTGTCTGTCGATCGGTCTGTCTATCTGTCTGTCTGTCTACCTGTCTGTCTGTCGGTCTGTCCGTCCGTCCGTCTGTCGATCTGTCTACCTGTCTGTCTGTCTGTCCGTCCGTCTGTCTGTCTGCCCGTCTGTCTGTCTTTCTGCCTGTCTGTCTACCTGTCTGCCGGTCTGTCTACCTGTCTGCTGTCGGCCTGTCCGTCCATCCGTCCGTCTGTCTGTCCGTCTGTCTGTCTGTCCGTCCGTCTGTCTGTCTGTCTGTCTGTGTGTGTGTCTGTCTGTCTGTCTGCCTGTCTGTCTACCTGTCTGTCTACCCATATGTCTGTCCGTCCGTCTGTCTGTCTGACTGTCTGTCTGTCTACCTGTCGGTCTGCCCGTCGGTCTGCCCGTTTGTGCGTCTGTCCGTCCGTCCGTCTGTCCGTCTGTCTGTCTACCTGTCTGTCTGTCCGTCCGTCTGTCTGTCTGCCTGCCTGTCTGTCTGTATGTCTGTCCGTCCGTCTGTCTGTCTGCCCATCTGTCTGTCTACCTGTCTGTCTGTCTATCCGTCCGTCAGTCTGTCTGTCTGCCTGCCTGCCTGTCTGTCTGCCTGCCTGTCTGTCTATCTGTCTGTCCGTCCGTCCGTCCGTCTGTCTGTCTCTCTCTGTCTGTCCGTCCGTCCGTCCGTCTGTCTGTCTGTCTGTCCGTTCGTCCGTCCGTCTGTGTGTCTGCCTGTCTATCTGTCTGGCTGTCTGTCTGTCTGTCTGTCTCTATCTATTTCTATCTCTCTCCCTCCTAGAAACAAAACTTTGAAATGCAATTTCTTGCTTTAGGTGGACCATTGAATACGTTATCATAGTTTATTCGTCGAAAATATCTTGCCCTAACAATCCCAGTTATAGTTTACTTTATACATTTACAGCATTTGGGATTCAGGGGATTGAAAACACATATTATCGGTAAAATCTCTATAGCTAATTTTTGAGTGGAACACATTTCCGCTGCGTCAAGTGCGCAAATGAGAAAGTAAGAACATAAAATTAACAAACAAATTTCTGTCAATGTTTATTATATGCACTGAAGATGGAGTTACTTTATCGTTACAGCGAATATAGAATAAATGGTTGAGTTTCATAGTATCGTTGCTAACTGCCCTAATTGTATTGTTTCCTTGCAAGTGGTAGTTTTGTGCGAGGTTAATTTGGAGCAAAAGTCATTGTGTGGTCTGGAGCGCTGATTACGCTAAATTACTCGGAGCTTTCTCGTTTTAGCGCCAAACCGCGTGTAAAGTCCGTTTTATAATTAGACTGACGTTGCAACTAAGGTGTTCATGGCGGTAAAGTGGAACCAGTTCCGGTCATGTGATTTACTCCACGATTAAGTTCATAACTTGTTTTTATTGGTAAAGAATGTTACTTCAAGTTTTGATAAAACCGTTCTGCATTTCAAAACTTATTTTTTTTAACCTGATAAGTGATCCTGAACGGACTTTTTGTGCTGAATTCGAAAATAATCTCCATTTTCTCCCATTATGTCAGGTGTTCAAAATATTCATAAATAAGAGAAATGAAATGAAAAATTTGTGAAATGTAATAAAAATTACTTTCAACAAGAATTTTGTATGAAAAACTAGGCCATAATTAAAATTTGTTATTTGCCACTAAGTAATCACTAATTTATAATAATTATAAGCACATTCATAACCTTACCTCAATATTGCACTTCAAATTTTATCCTCTTTGACCTTCTCGCATATTGTTCAGAGCAATGCCCTTTTAACATCCAACAATAGTCCGCCATCATGTGAACACTCCACTTCCCTTGATATCTCATTTCCAAATTTTTATATCCTGGTGAAATCTTTCACCCTATTCCTCACTAAAATCTCCTAAATTATTAGGTAAATAATTTAGATGGGAATGAAGAAAATGTACTTTGACACTCGTGTTGCGACCAATTTGTTTGAAATTTTGTAGCATCACTTTCACTATGTTAAAATAATTTTGGTCCTTTTTATTTCTAAGGAAATTAAAAACAAAATTTTTGAAAGCATTCCAGGCATCCTTCAGTTCTCGACTCACAGTGTTCTCGAACTGACTGCCCATCAGTTTTTGAATTTATGGAACAACGAATACCTATGCCAGCTTTAATTTTTTTATTGGATAATGGAGGAAATATAACGTAAATATATTTAAAGTACTCACTTTCCTTATCTAGAATTTTTTCAAATGGTTTCATTAAACGTAATTTCACATGGAGAGATGGCAACAATACTTTTGAGGGATCAATAAGAGGTTTACTTTTTATTTTTATTTTTCCCCGGTGATAAATTAGTCCTACGTGGCCACTGTTACCTTTCTTTTCCAGTGTACTGACCTAGCTCTGCTATCCCTTTCAAATAAGAAACAAGGATATTTTGTGAAATCAGCCTGCTGATCAAGTAATAGTCCAATAATCTTGAAATCTCCACAGGTTTTCGTACTGTAGTTTTTGTAACAAAATTTAACATTTTTGATACGTCTCCGTTAAAAGAAAAGGGTGGGCTACAGGAATGGAAGGATGAATGTTTCCATTATGAAGCAAAACACCTTTAAGACTGTTTGAGAAGAATCTATGAAGAACCTCCACTCTTTGGAATTATAGCGTATGTTATAACATTTGAGGACAGCAGAGGTGTCTTGACAATACACCAAATTTTCTTCTTCAGCAAGAAAGGGACAAGTTCCTTCTCATTATGTCTATACCATGAAAAATATGTACCCTCAGCCAATACCTTATTTTCTTTTCTTTTAACCTAGAGTCTAAAACCTCTGCTGATTCTTTAGGCAATTCCTCACTAAATCATTAAGCTCACTTTGATTAAAAGATATATCCTCATCTGAATTACTGAATTGTCTGGTTCATAAGTATGATCCACTGGAGATTCAGTTTCAGTACTACTGGATGCAGATGGCAATGTATCTGATACTGTACATAAACATCTACAAGAATAAACATTGCATGTCTTATCGCCATGATATATTTTTGTACATCCGCTATGGCGGATATAGTTAGTAGATTTTAATAAATATAAAAAATGTATAAACATAAACATAGTAATTGTTAGATATATTATTTCACATTTTAAGCAATAAAGTTGACATTATAATCTGTTGAGCCGCTCTAACAAAGGATAACCACGCGGTAATATTACTACAGTGCGTCCATTGCGAAGCATATTCAAAACATAAAATTTTGAATTGCAAAAAATTCTGGCGTGGTACGCGAAAACGGATTTCAGTTTTACAATCAGTGTGAAAATGTGATTCAGAACGCTCATCCACTTAAAAAAGCTAAATCCATGCAGAACAGTGTAATTAATGGATTTAATTTGTACTTGTGAAAGATATTTTCTAATTACTCTGGTTCGCTAAAGCTAGATATGAATCAAGTCCTACTTGATGGAAGTGGGATAACAATGAGCTCTACACCAACCAATGAAGAACGTGCGCAACCGAATGTGCTCATACTTTTTATGAGTAATCTGCGAAATCGACTTTATTTTCTTCATATTTTACTTTTAATGGGAAACCGTAAGATACGTATAAAATTTACAACAGGAAAATGTATTTAAGCATGTATTAAGATATACAATTAGTGTCATATAATCTGTTCTGCAGAATTAGCTGTTTCGAAACATTTCTTGTATGTTTTAAGTTCCCAGGCGTGAAACTTGATTTTATCGTCACCTGTGAGCACATTTGAAAATGACTTGACGACAGAATCAGACTTATAATCTAAACAGCTGACTGTTGTTTGCGCATCATGAATGTAATTGAAACAATTTGAACTAGTTTAAAATAAATTCTTGAAGGATGATTTTATTATCATTAAGGTAAGGAGCAGAGATGTGTATTGTAATATGCAAGCTGAAAATAGAAGGGATGCTCGTGAAATACGTACTAATCGGTAGAGAATGTGCTGTGAATGTGCCACGTAAGATCAGTTTAATATTTTCCAGTATGAGAAAGCAGGATCCAACAATTTTGCTTTGGAGCAAATAATTAACCTAAGGTGAGCTGAAATACTGTTTTACGTGATTTGTTTCTTTTTTTTTTCCCTTCTTTTTTCTTCATATTCACCTATTAATAGCATAAGCTAATTTTGGTATAACTTTTATAGAGGTATTTTTATTATAATTAGCTATTATTAAGCATAACGTTGTATATATTTTTAGGCACTCTCATCTTGTTTAACAGTTTCTGAAGAACTACAATGTTCTACTGAAATGGCCTATTTTGTCTGAATTGAATTGGTACAAAGTGCTGAAGTTTTTGACACACATTTGGGGCTAGTTAGGCTATATCTTACCCTAACTATATTAAGTGTAAGTAAAGTTATCTATATAGTATAGTTATTTTTAATTTCTCTACTACGTGTAGTAAGCAGAGAAAAGAAAAAATTCGATGTCGAGACTTCAGCGAAAATGTCTTGAGGTCCCCTTAATCCAAAACAAGGCATTTTTAAACAAAGGTATATGTGTGTCTGTGTCTTCCTGTGAACAGCAAACTCAAAAAAAAAAAAAAAAAAAAAAAAAAACCGAAAGGTCGATTGAAAAGCAAGGTTGGTTTTTAAGTTTAATATCGTTCAAGGACGCGACACGAAGATTCTTAAGAAAATTTCTCCTCCGTAAATTACCTATTTACATGGAAAAGGTTTTCAAAGCTTTGATTTTTTCAAAAATGGCTCTAACGATTTTGATTAAAATGCCACATGTTTACGATATTTTTATGGCAAATGAGAAGCATATTTTCAATTTTCTGGCTATAGCCCATGTAGTCTTGTTTACTTTTTGTTACTTTTGCATAAGACAAACCATATCTTACTATACAAAAGAATGTAAATCTTCTTAAAGCGCACAATACAATTTACGTCCAAATGCCTTTTTTGAAGTGAACCATTTCGGAGATACTACTTATTTGCGTGAGGTTTGCAGAACTTAAACTTTTCTGAAATGGAAGGTTGCTACTCATGCTTTATCTCTTGACCGTGCAAAGAGAACGGAGTTTCAAAGCTTTAAAAGATTTGACTATCGCTCAAAGCCTACTGTATTCCCACAATTCCTTTGTACCTACAAGGAAATTAACAACAAGGTAATTTCTGCGAATGTTCATCTCTACTATTATGAAGAAGGTAGAGGAGCAAGAGTTTCTAAGAATAGTTGGTACAAGAGTAGACAAGACATGCGAGTACAATACATAGTACGTTTTTTTAAAAAAAACTAAAAACTGGCGTTTTTTCATACAATTTTGTGCATTATATTTAAAATATTATAGCTCTGCTTCTGATATAGAAAATTTTGATTTTTCATCAATAAGCTTAAAAGTATTGCTGAGCATGCCTTGGAAAATACACCTAATTATCTTCAACAGTTTTCTGGATAGTGAGTCATCAATTATCGTGTCTATGCCCCTGACGGAGCACCACTCCGGAGGATGGATGGGGAGAATGGATTGTAGGGGCGGCCGTTCCGACCGTGACAGAGCACGTGGCAGGGTTCCCATATTTTCCCAATTAGATGCACCCCTGCGGAGGCTCACTCAACCCGGTTCCTCTCCCATTATTTGGGTTTGTACTCCCAAGGGGGGCGTGGGACTTTGAATCCAGCTCCCCTGCCCCCTTAGGGCTTGTACCATTGCATGGGCTTCCAATCCAGGCACGAGGTTTCCAGAGCGCATTTGTTCCCCCTACCGCGCTACTGCCGCGACTCTCGCCCACGCTTCCAACCCTGAAAGAAAGGTAACAAGATGAAGGGTGAAATAAAATTATTAATTTAACGAAATGGAGGGACAGGAAAGTCGGAGGCTATGTAAATCCTTCCCAGAAATCGCCCGGCACCCGGGGGAAACCTCCGAAAAAAAACCCATGGGTCAGGAAGGTCGGCCGCGACCACCCGAATGCCGGCCACAGACGTTATCACCTGAGCCATCCCGCTCGGTTATAGGCAGAGAAGATAGACGGCCTTGTCACGTTCAGGAAGGCAAAAAGTTGACCTAAAGGTGACACTCTTTTGTTTGTCAGCTCTGAATTTATTTCTTGTTCTTAAAACCTCTTTGCCGTGAACAATATGAATTACATTTTTTGCACGAATATTCACATCCTTGGCCTTTAGAGTACAGAAATAAACATAAAATGCGGGTTTCACGTTTATATAGAGGTTCTATGGACTTCAATACTGTACAATACATTACCTCAATAATAAGTATTTTTCTTACTCAGTTACTCCATCAAGGCAGTTTACTTTGATATTTAATCTACATAGCTTGATACCGGAATTATTAAAGGGCAAGATTTATAATTGTATAAGGAAATGACAGGTAGATGAGTAATGGCAATAAATAATTTATGTATTTTAAAACCAATGTATAACATCAGAAGAATTGACTGACATGTCATGATCCTCCATGTTAGGAGGTTAAGTAAAAGCTAGTTAGGCTGGTGTAGCACTTCAATGTATGCCTGGAAATCAGATGTACATGCGAAAGTGCAGTGATTATACCAGGTAGCAAGGTTTTGAAAATTATAATGGGAAAGAAACGTAGAATTTAGCAATGAACAATGAAACAGAGTGTTTCATTGAGGAATTAACAACTTTACTTCCGGTCCACGTAAGCAGGAACGTTGGTGGGCTGATGCTAAAAGGCCGGACTTAAGTTAATAAAAAGGCGTTTGTTTCTAAAATTCGCGTCTTTTGCATCGTGTTATTACAGTCTTAAAAATATATACTGTGATCGATTATCGGCTGCTCTAGCGCTCAAAAAACGCGCTCGTGTTATACAGATTTAGTGGTCACCGCGAGGTAACCTTCAGCTTAGTATTTTTGCGACTCACGACAACGTATAGCTCGCATTATTATTACTGAAACAGTAATTTTTAAACCGTTAAATTTGGATGTGTCAGAAGTTAGCAGATATAATTCAACTTCGATTCAGAAACAGTGTTACTCCACAACCTCAAACAGTGGACAACGCACTTCAAACAAATCATTAATTATTATTTATTTATTTATGCCAATTATTTATCATCTATCAGTCAATTCAGTATATTCTCGCCCCACCAACACATATCTTGACACAGATCTCAAACGTTTTCGAGACATTCATTGCTATTGGATTAGTTTTCGAATAGATTTTTTAATTTTTTCAATTACTAAGTACCATTCTTTTATCTCTCATGATGTCAATCATAAACTATGATATCTCAAACCTAAAGCGAGACCAGCATTTTAAAGATATGACTATCGCTTAAGCCTTCTGTATCCTTACACCTACAACGACAATTGTCGAGTAAGAAATTTCTACATTAACATAAAGTGAAGAACAAAATAAGAATTCTAAGAATAGTTTATGGGAGACACATAAAAATTATTGATAATGGACACGATAGTGTGCGAATTAAATACAACAGATCTTTACGACACATTTAGGTACACGTGTACCAAGGTACTACACCACTCTACACGCTACAATTTATCATCTTACTAAGCCTATTAGGAAATACTTCCTGGCAGGAAAGCCTCACCTGTGTAATAAATCCTCTACCTAGACTTCTAATTAGAAAGTTTCTTGTTAACCTCAAATTCATTAAGGCGATATCTTCATTATAGCGTTGTTAATTAAATGTTACAGGGCACAGAGAAAGCAATATTGCATTGCCCAAAGCGCATATATTCAACGCTTACCACTTTATTTCAATAGTGCATCTAAACATGCAAACTAAGACGGTGAGAATAAACAAATCACAAAAGAAGCATTGCAAAACAGCTGAGCGCTTCTGTAAAACCAAAGTTTAAAGATGCTAAATGATGCAGGATTCCCTGCGTTCTATTCTTAAGTGGCGTTCCGTACATTCTGCTCTCTCTACCGTTTCCTTGGACATGCCAATGCATCTGAGCTATTCCGGAGTTACGGATGACACATTCATTTAATTCCTTTTTCTACAGTAGATGAAGTACCTATTACATTCCAACTAAACATACAACACGGTATTCGCCTTTCAATGGCCTCTGAAGAAAAGCTGGAGTTTTAGGAAGATTTCGTGTATGTGTGTCATATATGTGCTTTGTGACATCGGGCTCGGCACACAACAATGGACGGACGGAGCCAAGCTACTTCACACCGCATGTCAGACCAGCGACTGGGCAAAGACGTTAGGTTAAGCTGCCTCGCGCGTCTGCTGTTAACAATCGAAGCGGTAGAAAAAAAGGATCAAGAACGTTCGCGAGGCTTCTAGCTGAGTCACTTGGAAGTGACTCGAGCTGAGTCAGTGGAATCTTGATTCCACTTGCGTGGAATAAAGAAAGGTTCGTGTGACGTTATCCCCAGTATATAAGGAGACCGGAGAGTGAGGTTTAGAGTTGAGTTGCGAACATGAGTCGGTCAGTGAGTCAGTGGGTGTGACATCGTGATATATGCGTGGTGTGCTACGTCGTAAGAAAATTCAACGAGCGTTGTAATGTAATTAGGCTAAGAGAGACAGAGGAAGTGAAGGACACAAAAAAGACTGGGCAAGGTTATGAGAAGTCACGTTGCGAGTTGTGTTAGGACTATAGAATGTGTTAACGGCGTAGTTGTAACATTTTAAAAGACAATAAAGTGATAGTAAAGTAACCGGACTAGATTTTGTCGTCTTTGTCCCAACACACACACACACACACACACACACACACACACACACACACACACACACACACACACACACACACACACACACACGCACACAAACACACACATACACGCACGCACACACATGCATATACACACATACACACAGATATGTGCATATATATTCACAGAGAGAATGATGCTAACAATGAAAAAGGAAATGTTGAACAACTACCCAACTTGGTCGCTCAACACCTTCCAGGAATGCGACAGAAGGTTTCCAAGAAAAGTTACTACTTCAAACTATCCAAACAGGAAAAACGTATCGCGGTTTTTGGTATTCTCAAAAATAACTACGATTTTGATTAAAATAGCCCATGGTATTCTGCACGATTAATAAAATATATATCTGAAATTTTCTGTGAATAGCCTGAGAAGTCCTGTTTATCCTGGACAAATGTTGCATAATTTTGTATAACTTGTAAATTATAAGTTATAGACAAAAACAAAAACAAAAAATATTGATCCTGATAAAACACATAACTTATATCAAGTCAAGTTGTGATTTCCGAGACATGTATTGCTATCACTTTGAATTTTCCAATACTTTATCATATACCTTTCAAGTCCTAAGCCGCCATTCTTTGGTTCCCCATGCAAAAAGTGGAGCTTTAAAGCCAGCATTAGTGAGATCCGCTTTGTGATCTTTTTACTAATATCTGCTTCTAGACGATTAACTGTTTAGCGAAAGATCTGCTAAAGTTTATGATCAACATGAAATATAATTTTGGCTTATATTTCTTGTTTTATGATAAAGTATTTTGCTTAAACCCCTGTTAAAGTTGGTTTGATCGCTGAGAATCTAGTTTTGTTTATTGCGCCGCTAAAGACTTCCATGACGACTTTAGGGGCATAGGGTGCTAAAGTAATATTATTCGGCGTGTCAACAGCCCGACAGGCAGTTATTTCACAGAGCGTTGCTAAAAAGCCTTAATTTCTGATAAACATACAAGTCATCCTTACTTTCCTTTCAATGATTTCATGCAGTAAAACAAACATCTTATGAGGGAATCTAAGCTGTCTGCGTGGAAGTCTTGCAAACAATTTACAGCATCACGGTGAAGTTGAACCACCTTCCCCTAATTGGCATCCTGGAGTACTTCAGTGAACAACATAGCAGCACAAGTTACAAGAATAGCTCTCAGCTCCTTAAACAGGTGTTGCACCAGATCCCGGAACTTAATATTTATATTCCAGCGTTCTGTTTCATTCCCCTTTGCTTGCGAAATACTTACTGTTCCTCCATCTTTACTTATATAACAACTGCATATATCGCGTACGCTAATTTTTATCACTGGAGTAACAAAGATTACAAGAGTTGCATATGTTTTACACCATATTGAAGTTATAACTGAAGTAAACTTATATATAGGTAATTTAATGTTCACGATGACATGGCAGGTATGCGTTATTTGATGTATCTCTATCTGTTGAATGAATTGCACATTTTTGTACTATTCTTAGTTTCTCCAATACGAATTTATAAGTACAGGAAGAATTTTAGCCACCCAAAAATGTAATGTCGAAATTTTACCGGAACCTAAAATGTATTTTCATGAATGGATCTGCGCGCATGCAGAAAAGTATTGCAAAACTGAAACCACTAACAAGCAATACCTTGGAGATGGTTAACCTCACAGTAGTGTATCTGACATAAAGCACATACTTTAACGAGATCTACATGTTTAAAGCAAGATTTTGTCTATCTGGTATGGTTTACAAGTTATGCAAGTCATTCTGAATGAAGAAGAGTTTAGAGGTTATTCCCAGACCTTTTTTCTAAAAAATGCTTCGTCTTCTCTACTGCATACTTATAGTAAGTAGAGGAAGTATTGCATTCCACCCAAAAATTCGATGTCGAAATTTCACCGGAAATTTAGAAAAAGGTCCATGTGTGGATGTCTGCCTGTGAATCTGTCTTTGAACAGCGTAGCTCAAAATCGAAAAGTGACTTAACTACTAAAGTTGGTATTTAAATGTATCACCATCGAAGGATGCGTACTTTCAAAAAACAATCCCTCCATCTCAGACTACACGTTACATGGAGAAGTTTTCAAAAACTGATTTTCTCAAAAATGTCTGAAACGATTTTGCTTAGATTACCAAATGTTTAAGATACTTCCATGAAATATATACCAGTGTGTGTACTTCGTGATAATAGACAATAACAGTATAAACAACCGAGAAAGTCTCATTCTACTTACAGGATCTTTATCTTTCAGAGAATAAACTCACTCCTGCATATGCTGCTGTTGTCTAACATTTGAATTCCAGATTGTAAAGTGCAAGCATGCTGGTTCAATTGCCTCTCACCTCACGCCCCACTAAGAAGCAGCAACGCCACTGGCCTCTCTTCCCCGGTGAACTTCTGCAACCTTTTTAACGCACGAAGGGTTATCTACTTACGGTGGGGCCGGCTGCAGTGGGCCACCTGGTGTGTATATATGTGGAAATAACCTCTGAAGTCCTCTTCGTTCTTCGTGGGGTTCCAGAACTTGTAAACAATAAGAGGTACACGAAATCTTACTATGCAAAAATGTAGATCTCCTTGAGGCACATAGTTTATGTGAAATACATTTTTTGTGGGTTAATCATTTCCTAGATATTTCGCGTTATTGGTTAAAATTTTTCAATCCTTAGTTTTCACAAACGGAAAGCCATTTTTAATGTTTTACCTGGTAATGCAAAAAATTGAATTTAAAACTATCACAGCCAGGTCTTAAGCGATTTAACTATTACTTAAGCCTGCTGTATTTAACCAAAGCAGATTATCCTACAAGGGAATATTAATAAAACAATTTCGACAAGCGTCTGTCTTGATAAACATGAACTAGATAGAATAATAAGCGTTATGAGAATAATTTATGCAAGAGCGAGTAGAAAAAGTGATGTGAGTTGAACACATGAGCTTTCAAATAAGGGGACCTCAAAACGCGATTTCCTCTGAAATCTGCACATAGTTTTTGGGTGGAATGCAATACATCCTCCATTTACTGTAGGTAAATAGTGGAGAAAGTAAAATCGAAAAGATGAGTAAATACCTTACACCTACGTGCATGTAGGTCCGGGTGGCTCAGTTGGTTAGACGCTGGTCTACTGATCCCAAGGTAGCGGGTTCAAACCCGGCTCAGGCCGACGGTTTTTAAGTGTGCTTAAAAACGACAGCTCCATGTCAGTAGATTTACTGGCATGTAAAAGAACTCCTGCGGGACAAAATTCCGGCACACCAGCGACGCTGATGTGATCCTGGCAATTGACAGCGTCGTAAAACAACAAAATAATGTTTTAATGTTAACCTACGTGCATTTAATGGAAAATATGAGAGATCAATTTCTGGAAGAATTATTGACAGTTGAAGCGGTGTGCTATCTACAGCAATTTGAATCTATATTTTAAAGCTTACAGTTCTGAAGTTTCAGTTGTATTGCAGAAATATGATACTATTGTATAACAGTATATTTGGCACGGATTATATAAATAATGATGTTCCCCTCTAGACATAAAGGAAGGAGAGCAAAAATTATGCGGTAGGTGGGATTTGATCCAAGTTCACGGAACAACTCTGGGTCCGAACTAGCGCTTTTTAACGCTCTCAGCTAACACTGAGTACAGCAACTGTGCATGGATTATTAAGCTTACCTTGGCAAGCCAAGAGCTCAAAAATTGCATCTTTTTTATTTCTGATCCACTATTTAATCAAAAACCAGTAGTAACATTTTCTGCAATAGTAGTAACGTTGAATTTCTAATATTTACGGGTTAATTTAGAGTGATTGCTAAAATATCGCTTCTCAGATTTGCGAGGTGAGCCAATGGTGCCATCCCCTCTGAACAGCAAGGGAAGCAAGCGTATATGACAGATTTCATTCTCATACGCCTAAGAATTAAGTGACCCTTCGCGCAGACCTCACTGAACTTGGGTATTTACTTTTGTGAAAGATAGTACATAAGCTGCTAGGGAACTCGAACTTTGCGAATACTAATATGTACGACATTAATAGCTCTAACCTGCGATGAAATTCCTGCCTCCAAAGTTGGAACGTTTAGGGGGTAATTTTAGAATGTTGAAATCAAGTTCAAAGCCAAAAAGTTCCTATCACGCACCATTTTTTTTTATTTTTTATTTTTTCCCTTACAGCATAATTGTTATATGTTTGTAGGAACTTATAGCATCATTATATATACTACAATGCTTTAACACGTGAAGTTTTACTATGCCAGGATTTGAAGACAAAGTTCATTTAAAATACTTTTAAGGTCGTTTACAGTAACAACTGAAGGCGCCAAATACTTCTTATCCACTACGGGGTGCGAGCGTGTAAGAAATGTAGAGTACGATAACGTGCTACCTTGTCATTAGTGTATCTTTATTTGTGGGAGATAGGTAAATACTGGCCACTCTTTGGTGATAAATGCACTCTTCTCTTTGTGAGCATATAGGTACACATCCGGTCTAGTTCCTCTCACATTTCTTTAGTCTGTTTTTCATCTGCAAACGAAATCAGTTTCAGGCTTTATTATGGAGTAGAATGTTATGATCTATTAGTTCAATATGAAAGTATTTACTAAGTCGCATCGCTCATGTATAATGAAGAAGTTCGTCATTGGGTCAACGGCAGAAGACCGTCGCTATCTTTTGGAATACCTATGGTTTGGAGAGAGCAGACGAACCATAGTAACGACTGCTACTTCTGTTCGTGTGATGTAAAGGTGCACAACTCTAAAAATAAAATTCTGTCTCCAGTCGTACGGTCAGCCATTTTACCTGTGCCCCATGGACATCCCTGAGCGACCAGAAAATCTTGAACAGTTTTCATCCGAGTCTGATGTAGAAGAAGGAGAAATAATGTAGGGTGACAGTGACTATATACCAGAATCGTCTGCTACAGAACGTGGGTGTTTAACCAGAGTGAATTAAACGACTTAGTGCGGGATCTTACACTCTCTAAAGACTTAGTTGGGTTGTTAGAGTCTAGACTAGAAGAAAAGAATGTGCTTTGCCCAGAAACATCATTTTACTGGTACCGACAACCCGAAAGAGATTTTAAACCCCTTTTCTCCGAAGATGGCTATCTTGTATACTGCAAAATGTGAAAGACCTTATTCTAAAACTTTGACTTCCAAACTATGACTCAAGTGAATGGAGACTATTCATTGATGTTTCGAAGCGAAGTTTAAAGGGTGTCCTCCTACATAACGGGAACGTTTTTGGTTCAGTGCCTGTTGCCTATTCAGTGATCCTCAAAGAATCAAATGCAAATTTACAACTGATGTTATTGCAAGTGAATTGCAGTGAACACAACTGGCAAGTTTGTGGCGATTTTATAATTATTACTATGCTGATGGGTCAAAAATCTGAGTTTACCGAATTTCCATATTTTCTTTGCCATCTCGAGAAAATTTGGATGTCTCCTCTAGGAACATCGTGCTCCAAAGCTTTGGGAGTCCTCCACAAGTTGTGCTGCCACTTCTCCATATTAAGCTTGGCTAAATGAAGCAGTTTGTGAAGGCTTTAAATAAGGAAAGAGACTGCTTCAAGTATATACGTGAGAAATTGCCTCTTCTCTCTGAAATAATGGTCCTGATATAAGAAAATTGATGTCTGATGCAGCATTTAAAAACACTATGAATGAAAAGGAGAAAGCAGCATGGATATATTTCTGAGAGGCTGTTTCAAAATTTATTGGTTACACCAAGGATCCCAATTACCGAAACATTGTGGCTAACATGCTTGAATCATATAAGGAACCTAGTTGTAACATGAGTGTGAAAATTAATTTCCTGTTTTCTCATCTAGATTATTTCCCCGAAAATGTGGGATTGTTGAGTAAAGAGCAAGGCGAACGATTTTACAAGGATATGTAGGAGTTTGAAGGGGTAGTGGAGCATAAGTATGCTTGCTAACTATTGTTGGATGTTAAAGCGTGAAATACCCGAAGACAAACATAAAAAGAAAAAGAAGCAGGAGGACTTTCTCTACTAAGAAGCAATGGGTATAAAATGTGTGTGATGCATTCCAAAGGTAAAATAAATAAGGCAAAACAAACCAAAGTAAATAACACAAAACAGAACAAAAGCACTCTAGTGATATGTATGAATAACCACACACATAATTTTAGTAAGTTCTGTGTATTACATATTGTTTTCGTTTAAAATAAAGAAGTATAATGAGAAAGGTTGTGGTCAAATTCGCTTAATTCTACAATACATATACAGTAATTTCGCAAGAAAACCTTACGAGTCAGAAGTAAACGGATTGAAAATTCGGGTTCAGCACGTCAGCATTATACAGAATCACATTATTTACTTTAGGTAATAAACAAAGGGTTTAAATTCGCAGGTTAGCGAATTAGCGTAGAAGGTATTGTTCAAAATTTCCATATTTTCCTGTTTCTGAAGTAGATGTCTTAGGTATTTGACGGCGCTTCCTTGTATTTTCTGTTTGCAAGTGCATGACTCCCTATGTCAAAGTATCTTTGAATCGCATTAGAGGACGTAAACAGAGAGCTTTATTAGTTGCTGAAGATTGTTACTTTAGGCAGAGCAGCTTGAACTTGGCTAGCTTTACTTGGAGTTACGAACTGCGAGTGTATGCTGAGAGAAAGTTGAGCAAGAACACAGAACGCTCTGATCGAACTTGGTATTTAAGTTCAATGGTTTCCAAGGATGCGACACCAACATTTTCAGCAAAACCTTCCCAACTCAAACTACCTTAAACGGATAATGTGTCACTATTTTTATTTTCTCAAAAATGACTGTTGCTTTTGATTAAAATATCATATATTTAAAATGAATATTTTCATGAGAAATAAAATTTGTATCTTGACTTTTCTTGGGAATGATCGGTGAAGTCCTTTTCATTTTCTGAATGACTTGTGTAATACGTAAACACTAAGAGACAAAATCTTACCACTGAAAAGATGTAGAACGCCTTAAAGCGTACTGTGTATGCACAATATGCCAAATTGCGTTGAATAACGTTGGTTACCAAGTGGTAAGATGTTTTTGTTTTTTCTCATGGTCGCACAAAGAGCATAGAATTTCTATTCCGTGAGATAATGATCCGCTTTTTTAAAAAGCTGATTACCTTTCTAGCTTAATACTTAAAACTAGTGAAAATATGTAACGAAAGTTTATCTCGATTAATAAGGAATAAGCATAAGAATAAGCTTTCGTAAGAATTTGTGGAAGAATAAGTAGAGAAAGTGATGCGAATATAACACGTTAGAGCTTTTCCAAGAAAATTGTTTTCTTCGTTTACTTTGTAGTGTATCGGAGGTATAAATAATATTGTTGTGGTAACTGTACAGAAGGCCCAGGCACCTGCAGTTCTATTGACTTCTCCACACTACCCCACCCAAAAACTGGAGACTGCCTATGTGGTCAGTGCACGGTCTCCGTTCCCGGTTACGCACGCAACTTTTCCTTTAACTGTAACATTTGTCTATACTCAGTAGACTTTGAATATATGGATGTGAAAATAAAGGGACCATGTTTCAAAGTAAAATAAATAAAAATCTAATTAAAAACCTACCGAGCGCAAGCCAATATTTACGGATTGCACTGTAAAAGCCGTCGATACGACCGCAGCAGCCATAGGCACTTGTATCAATGGAACCGTTAAAAAAGTTTGGAGAAAATATTGAAATAATTGTGAAAAATTATTAAATACCGAATGAAACAAAAACGAACACTTCGACATATGAAAAAGGCGACCAGTTCCTTAGGATTGCAATAGAGCATTTTTTTTCCGTACGTTTTCCACATCTCTTTATTCGACTCTAAATTCGTCCAACTCTCATCACTTCCCTCTATGACTAGCTTCATGTAAGATTCCAAGAAATAAAACTGAACCAATTAATAGTATACTCGGGAAAAGAAGGAAGGAGTTTAAAAATAGCTCCTCTTAATGAAGTTTGTTTTGACTGTGACAACCAACTAGACTAATTCTGCACTAGTCCATTGTACACTAATATAATTAGCGAGAGGGAGTTGTTGGTGAGAAATGAGTAACCTGTCACTTTAAACCCAATACCTGTCTAATGTTTTGTCAAAATTTTATTCTGAAGCAGACATGAAAACAAAGTCTAAGTTATTGGCACCGGCGAATAGACTGCAGCATACAAGATCTCTTTAATTATGTGATATACCCGAAACAACTAAAACCAGTTGTAAGATTACTAGTCAGGAAAGAGGCTACTTGGCAATTTTAATAACTATCTTCACCCATAACAATTTATATAATAACGATAATTAATAATAATGTACTATCCATACTGAATGTCATTGTGACAAAATAAAGAACAGTCATGGCCATCCTTATCAATACTCTGTAATTATTATTAACCTAACGCCTACTCAACTAGCATGGACACAGAACGGTATAACTCAGTGTCCATCTCTTGGGAGGACGTAAGCAACTTGTCAATCAAGTGGCCAGAATAATGCAAGAGCGGAGGTAGAAAAATGGCTCCTGGAGAGGGCGCCACTGCGCATTTCATTACCAACTTATGCACCCTCGTTACCATATCGGACATCCTTTTTCAACCAAGTATACGTATCCGGAATCATGATTTGAATTAACTGGTTATTTATTTTCAACGAGGTATGTACTGTAATTTAAATTTTAATATTGTATTAATAATAATAATAATAATAATAATAATAATAATAATAATAATAATAATAATAATAATAATAATAATAATAATAATAATAATAATAATAATAATAATAATAATAATAATAATAATAATAATAATAATAATAATAATAATAATAATAATAATAATAATAATAATAATAATAATAATAATAATAATAATAATAATAATAATAATAATAATAATAATAATAATAATAATAATAATAATAATAATAATAATAATAATAATAATAATAATAATAATAATAATAATAATAATAATAATAATAATAATAATATGATGTTTATAATGGCATCATTTTGCTAAGCACGTATCGCATAAACACTCAATTAAGAGCAATTTTGGTACTTATAACAGAATATTTATAACGATAGCTTGATAGCTTTGCATAGATCATGTAAATATATTGGATTCCAAAGCTCTTTGAATAGTAATAGCTATGGAATGTCAGTAATTTTCCTGTTTTCTTTTCTTAAAAGGACATTACCACCATTGGTATATTGCTAATCACTTCTCAAAAGAGATTGGTCTCAAAATTAAAAGGTCCTGCCGTGTCCTAGTTTTTATTAAATGAAAGGGTACTGCATATAGCAGTGAAAAAAAACCACTCTTATGCTTCTCAGAAACTTGAATGGCTTTCGCCCTTTAGAGCTGTTTTCGACCACTGTGATGGGTCGACTTGGTGGTCGGGCATTGAATTTTGGGAACTGAATTCTACAAAGTATTACCAAATAGGTGAGCTAATCAGCAAGTCTTCGGAATATTGAGTTCTTTAAGAGACAAACAAAGAAGTTAACTTTTCTTTTTCTGTGACTCTCTTATGTATGGAAGCTTAGGGGCTCTAGAGAGGAAGAGTTTAATCTCTCATGGCCTAAGGCCTATTAGAGGTTGATGCACAACAGAATAATTATACAGGCTGTTTCAAAACTAGGGGGCATAATTTCAGGCATGTATTCCCCGTTTGTAGACAACCAAATTAGTTCATTACAACATGTGTCCGTAAATGCTTCATTCCCGAGTTATGGCCAACACTGAAATTCACCGGAACATTTTTCTTTGCGCAGGTCGTTGTGTCTAAAATGTCAACCTCCTACTTGAATACACACCTCACATCGATGTCTCATTGACCTGCGAACACGATACCAAAGTCCAAGTGTATTGCTATGTCATCACAACATGCCACAATTCGATTCTGGAGGGATTCCAAATCAGGCACCGGAGAGGAATACACCAATGATTTTAAATGGCCCCACAAGTAGAAATCCAGGGAGTTCAAATCAGGTAAGCGTGGAGGCCAAGTAGTTGTGCCATCTCTACCTATACATCGATCAGGAAACCTTCGGTACAAGTGCCGGCTCGTACGCCTCGTACAGCTGAAGTGTGCAGGAGCGTCAACATGCAAGAAGTGAGCTTGTCGACGAATGATCACTTGAGTGTCTTCATAAACATGAGGTGTGGTGTTTTCCAGGAAGTTTATGTGTGTGGCTGCCCTGTAAGTTTCTTTTCAGGTACAAGGGGTCCAACTAATTGAACACCAATGATACCAACCCACATGTTGAGGGAGAACGGCACCTGGTGATGCGATAGAACAGTTGCACGTGGATTTTCATATACCCATAATGCTGATTGTGGCAATTTGTAATGCCATCTCGCGTGAACTGCGCTTCATCTGTAAATACTATCAAGGCAGAATAGTTCAGATTTGCACCACAGTGCTGCAAGAACCACAGACAGAACCCAACTCGTACAGGGTAATCCGCTGGTGACAAGCCCTGTACACATTGCAAATGATTAGGATACAACTGATGGACTTGCAACAGTCTCCAGGCAGTCCTATGAGAAACATTCACTTCCAACGTGAACCTTCGTGTGCTGATAGGAGCCGTGTCCACAGCGTCCAAAATCTCATCCTCTACAGCTGGAGTTTTAGATCCTGGTCCTGCCTCTCCAAATCAAGAGAGTTAAATTTTCAATGCTGGCACAGACGGCGATGGAGCCGTACAAATGTCTTCCACTCTGGACATTGTAGCTCTCTACTTCTCCTAGTACAAACGACGAGCTGTCTGTCTTAAGGTACCTACATGAAGTTCATTTCTGCCAGCTCTTGGTTTGTGTACTTGATAGACAGTCGAATACCAAACACAGCAGTGAATGTAACTTTCGCCTCGGAATTAACTGCCAGTGTCCTGTTAATGTCTCCTTTCACGGCAATGGTCTGCGGCAAAAGAAAAAAAAAGTTCCGGTGAGTTTCAGTGTTGTGAAGGCCCATAAACTCGCAAATTAAGCATTTCCGGACACATGTTGTAATGGACCATTTTGATTGTCTAATTATGGGGAATGCACACCTGAAATTATGCTCTCTATTTTTCAAACATCCTGTAGAATACCAATGGAAAGCAACAGCCTGAGCCCTCACATTTTAGGAGCAAGTCACATGCATTGATTGTTGCAACAATACTCCTTTAAACCTACCAGTATGATGTAAGGTGTCTTGCGCCAAAATCTATGTTTCAGCGATAGTGGATAGAGAAATGCGTGTGAATGTATTACATCAGATTAGATTTCTAACTATGTGCATACTTCTTGCTGTAAGATAATTTCAGAAGTTGAGAAAAGGTGCCAAACAGAACTTAATGTGATATACATTTACCCTGCAGTAATTTGCCACATTTTACTATTTGATTACAAAGAAATCAGCGAAAATCATTTTAAAACTTTAAACTCGGTGTATATTTTACTTCTTTGTAGAGCTTTCTAAAAACATGCTTTATTGAAATCATCACCATTTTTTATGGATCTGCCTGTCTCTCTATATCTTTCTCTCCTTTTTCCTCCCTCCCTCTCTCGTGGATCTTCGTTTAAAATTCTCTTTTTTGAATGCATGAAGTATCAAATCATGCATTTACAGCAAGCATATTCCCATAGAAATGTATGCATGTATGCAACTTTTGCACAATCCTTAGTAAGGGCAAAGAAAGTTGTAACCGCCTAACAAAATTTGGAAGCCGAATAAAATACGCAGTTTTTCCTTATCCCTAATATTCTTTCATATCTGCAGTTATACATTTTAGAAAGTTTACAGCATACCTGGTAATTGAATATTGTGAAACAAGAAGCGACGGAATAGTTTCCATATTTCGTTAGAAATGCTACACCCAACAGTTCCCTCCCCCCAGGGGGTCCTAGTACGGTAGGTACGGGTTTGGCGTGCCCGGAGCCCCAAGCCATACTCTCGATTGGGTTCCTCTAAGGAGTGCGAGGGCACACGCTAAACGCCCAATCATTTTGGTCCACTTTGTGTTTGACCTCCCACCTAATACCTCCCTTTACACAGTCTGATGTATAACCTACGCGCGGGTTGTAGGTGGATGGGGAGACGCAAGGGGTGACTGGGTAACCGCGTAATTCCCAGCCCCTCGTTATTATGTAGGACGTGTGTTCGTATCCGCTGATAAAGATTAGTTCCGGGGAGGGGCCATTGCATGCACTCCTGAAGGCGATTGAGAGGTGAGACCCTAGGGTGAGCAAAGTCCAGGCCAGGACTCTCACCTAAGCCGGGGTGGCGCCCAGGATGTGGGCATGCCATCGGGGACACTTGCAATGGTGGGGGATAACATCACCATGAGTTCTTAAGAAACTCAAAATAAAACAAAAACCAACAAAGCAAGTGTAAAGGAACTAGTCGAGTTTTCTGGTCCTTGCTACTTTGTAATAGCTAGCACTGAGGCAGATAAGAAATTTCCATCGGTGAGCCCATTTACTATTCAAAAGGGTTTGAAAAACATTGCTGGTCCATTAAAGTCATGCACTAGATCTCGCAATGGCACGCTGCTGGTTGAAGCACATTCAGCTACCCAGGCTGCTAAAATACTGAAAGCAAATATGCTAGCAAGTTATCCTATACGTGTTGAGATTCCCAGAACCTTGAACTCCTCGCGCGGCGTAATAAACACCCGTGCATTGGAAGGATTATCCAATGTGGAGATGCAAGAGAATCTGAGAGAATAAGGCGTCATTCACGTTTAACAGGTTCAACGTAAAGAAGGTGTTGAGTTAAAACCAATACCCTGTTCCTGACCTTTGATCGGGTAGATCTCCCGCAAAGAATTAAGGCAGGGTATGAATCCATCGAAGATAGGCCTTTCATCCTGAACTCACTCAGATGTTGCAAGTGCCAGCGCTTTGGACATACAAACGAGATTTGTAAGGGACTAGCTACATTCCCTCACTATGGATATGAATTCCACGATGGTGCATGTACTGCAGCTCCGTCATGCATGAACTGCAGAGGTGAACATCCAGCTATTTCCCGAGGTTGTCCCCCTTTTGTAGAGGAAAGGACGATCCAAGAGATACGGGTTAGAGAGAAGGTGCCCTTATCAGATGCCCGGAAGCTCTTGCGCGTACGCCAAACCTCTGTTCCAAGGTTCGGGACCTATAGCTCAGTTGCAGCTAAGCCGGTACCGAGGCGAGAGATCCCAACGCAGACCAGTGATTTCAATGGGGCAGCAATTTCTGATAAGACACTTGTAGCTCGTAACTCTATTCCAAAGCCCTCAACATCAGCGCACACAGCTGTATCAACGTGTACAAAATCTGTTAGTGTACAAAATACAACTGTTACATCACCAACGAAAATGTCAAACTCAACACAGAAGACTAGCAAACCTGTAACGTATAATGCCTCACCGATAAAGTTTAAAAAGAGCAACACAAAGAATGACTTCCTCAAGGAAGATAAGCCTGCTCCCAGTACATCAAAGGGATATAAGAGTCAAAGAAGATCTCCGCTTCTGGGGAATCTTCATGGGTGGACTCAGACCGGCGTCTTTCATCTTCGCTGGTCCCCGTTAGCAACCGCTTCGAGACACTCGAATACACGTTCGCTGTGCGAACACGGATGTCCTTGGTAGGGGGCATGGAGCTAGATGAATCTGCCCACACTGGGAGAATCCCAGTGGAAAGGAAGCACGAAAAAGCGCCCGAGAAAGTTGTCAGCCCAAGAGAGAAGAAAACAGCGAAATTAGTTCGACAACCGCCTACTCCAGAGTAATGCTGAGTTACCTTGGATTACATAAATATCAATATGGCTATCCTACAATGGAACATAAGTGGTATTAGAACACAACGACCAGAACTTGAGCTTTTGCTCAATAAGAACGAACCTTTGGCCACATGTTTGCAAGAGACAAAGCTGCGTCCACAAGACGCTTTCCATCTAAGACGATACAACACAGCACGGTTTGATGTTACACCAGAAGAGCGTGTTCCGGCACATGGCGGCGCTATGATACTTGTCAGATGACGTATATATGGAATCTGTACCCTTACGCTCTGATGTACAATCAATCGTCGTAACGATTCTACTACCACATATCCAGTTCACTATTTGCAACTTATATTTGCCTCCTTCTCGCACATTGATTTAGAATACCTTGTTTCCCAGTTACCAACACCTTTTCTGTTGGTAGGAGACTTCAATGCGCACCACCCACTTCGGGGCTCAAGTCGCGCTTGTGCGAGAGGAAAGCCCCTCACTGATTTGTTGGACAGTTACAACCTAGCTCTCCTCAACACTGGAGAGCCAACATTCATTTCTGACTCTTTCAATATTTTTCGCACCTTAATCTTTCAGTTTGTTCATCTCAGTTGGCAGTCTCCTTAATATGGAATATCATCTCTGATTAACACTCTAGTGACCACTTTCATTATCTTATTAGTCTCTTTACGCAGGATACATGTTCCACACGTATGCCCAGAGCACGACTCAGAGAATGATTTGGCGCAGCATCTCACAGAGACCATTCTCTCTACTGCTTAACTATCTATCCCGGGGTCGACTTCACACCGCCGCCGATTTCCCATCTTGGACGGAAGAATGTCGGAACGCCATTCATGCTCGAAGGCGTGCTCTTAGGGTTTTCCAACGTCACCCTGTGATGGATAGCCTAATCCAATACAAGAAAATGCCCGCCTGGTCCAGACAAGACATCAAGAATAGCAAAAATCATTTCGGAGCAAACTTGCAGCTTCATTTAACCGACATACACCTTCATCGGTTGTGTGGGATAAGTTAAGACGTGTTGCAGATCGATCGCCCCATATACCAATTGCGGGACTAAAACAGCTGCACGAGCTGTTGTTGATTCATTTGGCGTGGCCAACACCTTTGGCAGTGATTTCGCTCAGGTGTCTAGCTCGGAAAACAACTCCCCTGAGTTCCTTCCAATTGAAACTCACATGGAACCTTAAGGCTTCGCATTTCGCTCTAGAAACGTATAAGATTACAATCACCTTTCCACAATGGCCCAGCTAGAACATTGTCTTAAACCTTCGCGATTATCAGCACCAGGACCAGGCGATATTCATGTACAAATGTTACAACAGCTCTCTCCTGAAGGTAAGGCATTCCTGCTTGAGGTCTATAATCGTGTTTGGGTTGACAGTATACTCCCAGAAAATTGGCGGGAGGCCAGCGTTATTCCCATTTTGAAGGCTGGAAAGGACCGCGATCTTCCCTCCAGCTATCGTCCTATATCCCTCACCAGTTGCGTTTGCAAGGTGATGGAACGCATGATCAATGGACGATTGGTATGGTGGTTAGAAAGTCATAACCTACTAACATCCAGTGTGGCTTTTCTACGACGCCGTTCAACTGTAGACCATCTTGTGTCAATATTGACACAGATGATGGACTGATTTATGAAGAACTGTCAAACTGTTGGCATATTTTTCGATCTGGAGAAGGCTTATTACACGTGCTGGCGAGCAGGGATTCTACGTTCCCTGTATACGTGGAACATACGTGGACGCCTACCGTAGTTTATTCAGGAGTTTATGAAATACTACTTTTTTCTAGTAAGGGTCGGTGGGGTTTTTTCTAATTCTTTTGTTCAAGAGGAGGTAGTACCTCAGGGTTCGGTACTAAGTGTTACGCTCTTTGCTATAGCAGTTAACTCCATCTTGAAATGTGATACACCTGGAGTTTCGTCATGCCTATTCGTGAACGACTTCACTGTCTATTGCACTTCTCAGTATACGGCGTTCTTAGAACGGCACCTGCAGTAATTTTTGGACAAGCTTAGAGAATGGAGCTCAAAACACGGCTTCCGTTTCTCAAATGAGAGGTCAATCTGCGATAATTTCTGGCGCCGTAGGAGACGATTGCTACCTTCGCTCCGTTTCGGTCTAGATTCACTTCCCTTTGCAGATGAGACGCGCTTCCTGGGGTTGATCTTGGACAGGAAGCTTAGTTGGTTGTCGTATTTTGCACAGCTGAGAGCACGATGTGACCGTTCCCTAGATAGCATGCGAGTACTAAGTTGCAAATCGTGGGGAGCGGATCAGACAATTTTGCTGCGGATGTATCGCGCACTCATCCGATCCAAACTAGACTATGGGTGTATTATTTAATGGTCAGCACGACGATCTATGCTGAGAAGGCTAGACGCGGTCCATAATAAGGGCATCCGCATGGCAATAGGAGCTTTTCCAGCAAGTCCTGTTGTGAGCCTCTACGCCGAGTCCGCAAAACCTCGTCTGCGATATCGGGGTGGAATTCTGTTGGCAAATTATGGCTGTGCGCTTAGATGTATGCCTAAGCACCCAACGTTCGCTTCTTTTTTCACCACCACGTTAAGAGAATGATATAGGAAAAGCACACTTAGCCCTAAGCCAGTGGGTTTTCGTTTCCAGCAGCTTCTAAGGAAGCTTGGAATTGAAATGCCTAGGATGTCTGCCAAGGGCGAGAAGCTCTACTCCCGTTGGTTATCTGGCACGCCACGTGTAGATCTTGGGATGACCATATACAGGAAGTCCACGATGCCTATTTCAAGTATCCGCACATATTTTCTAGAATTTGTGTCAGGCTACACTGACCGTCGATATATTTACACCGATGGGTCAGAGGGCACCAGCGGTGTTGGATGTGCTATGTTTATGAAACCGAACCACATACATTCGGTTTTCCAAATAGCACTCCCATTTTACTGCAGAGCTGTACGCAATTTACGGAGCCGTTTTGTATGTGCGTCGTCGTAAATTAGGTGACTGCCTGATTTTAAGTAATTCCCTTAGTGCACTTCAGAGCCTTCGTGAGCTGTACAAACCGCATCCTATTGTACAACGTATCCAGGATGCCCTCCATGTTTTACGTGCTTCTGGCGTTGACGTGGTGTGTGCATGGATTCCTGGTCACGTAGGTTTGCCGGGGAATGAAATGGCAGATTCGGCAGCAAAGACGGCAACTACAGAACCCAGTATTACCATCTTACGTGTTAGTTCGGAAGACTTTAGGCTTGAAGTGCGGAGAGCGATGCTATCGTCCTGGCACGAAGTGGTCAGCTCTCCACGGTAATAAGCTTAGAGAAGTGAATGAACTTCCGATGAACTGGGTAACTTCCTGTCGCATATGTTGCCGCGAGGAGGTTAGCTTGGCTCGGTTGCAAATAGGCCATGTGATTTTTTCGCATGGTTACCTATTTAAGAGGAACCCTGTCCGTCTATGTCCGCTGTGTGACAACCTTTTGTCAGTCCGTCACGTGCTGCTAGTGTGTTCCTCTCTAGCGCACCTTAGAGATTCTCTGCAGCTGCCTGCCAGACTTGCAGAGGTCTTAGCGGACGACAAAACAGCGGTTGTTGGAGTTTTTAAGTATTCAGCGGAGTGCAATATCAATCTGAGGATTTAAAATTTTAGATATCTCTTTTTATGCTTTTTGGCATATTTTTCACCTTGTTTTATATCTGGCAACTGTTTTTTACGTTTATGTGTATATTTTCTTTGTTGGTAGTAATTTTATTTTTTTTTTATTCAAATTTATATCTGGCTATTGCCATGAACTTTTTAAGGACGCTGATGACCACGAAGTTGAGCGCCCTTAAACTCACAAACAACAACAACCAACAGTCTCGTTTTTCCTTAGATAATTCTGATTTGACATTTAATCTCAAATTTTCTTAGAAAAACATGATTATGGTATTCTTAGTAACAGTATATTGTGAAGCAAAATAGCGCTCACGATAAACATGTCGCTTTAACTATCTAACAAGGCTCCCAATACATTTGTAAAATCTTAAGAGAACACATAAAAAATTGCAGATGAAGCCCTTGGTGTACTTAAGGTTTTCATACATATAGTTTTCAAGGTAACAGTTCCTGGAAGTGAGTTACTTTCTATACAGTTAGACATTGCGCTGTAAAACTACCTTTGGATACTATACTTACTGTTTTCCTACATTGTAGAAATAAACATGCTAGTGGCATTATGCCATAGATTTAGAAAATAGTACGTTTTACGAAACGACCATATCTAACGCTTCTTCTCAGTACGGCATAGGAGTTAAAATGTAGCTTTGCTACTGAACAATAATTCTGTAAATATAAAGCTTTCATTATTGTTTGCATGTGGTTACAAATATTTTAAGCACTTTTGGTGTTTTGTTACTACGGCGGGGTGTTTGGGGTTTCTTAAAGGTATATGTATGTGCCCTGTAGTGCGGATTATTCTTCGCCTACTGCACAACTGACATTGCTATGTTAGATGTATCTATCAGATACTTCACTGTAGATTAAATACGATGTGCCAGTTTACCGAAAGGGCAACCTTCAAAATCTGTACTGTGCAGAAATGGCACATAATACCAATTTTATGTGTGTGAACTTCATTAAAAGTAGACTGTGTATGCTTCTCACCAGCAACATTATTTGTAATAATGCTGATAACATGGTAAATCTGATGTGTTGCACTCGCATGTTTTTCTCTACCCACTCTCTTACACACTATTCTTATAGACGTTTATTCCTCTACCTACTTCACGTTGAGATAAATATTTGCAGAAATTGTCTTGCTTCACATCTCCTTGCAGGTACAATAGCATCAGGGGAATACAGTGGAATCTAAGCAAGAGTGAAATCTTTTAAGAGCCGGTGGCTATGCGATGGCTTTGAAATTTCATTCTCTTTTTGCGACCGAGAAATTGAGAATAAAGAACCTTTTCTTAAGTGAGAAGTCCTTAAGTATTTCAAAATGCAAACCCAATAACAAGAAATTCCGAGGAAATGGTTAAATCCACACAAAAAGTATATTTAATAAATTCGCTTTTACGAGATCTACATTATTTGTGTAGTAAAATTTTATCTATCTCTTACGGTTTATCAGTTACTCAAAAGTAATCCAGAAGTGGACGTTAGAAACTGTTCCCAGAACATTCATGGTATACATTTCGTTTGCCATGGAAATATCTTAAACGTGTGATATTTTAACCAAAATCATTACTGCTGCTTCCGAAGAAAATCAACATTTTTCAAACATTTGTCATATAGAGGGGATTCTCTTGGAAATATTCATGTCGCGTTCCCTGCTTACTAGAAAGAGAAAGTAATATTACAATGGGAAACTGCACTTTAATTTTCGGAGAGTCTGCTCTATATCGCCTATAAGTTCAATAATTTATATTAATTCATATGTTTATAAATGTAAGACAATTTACCAACACATGGGGTTGTTGAGTGTCTGGTTTAAAATTTAATTTATAAAAGTATGATGCACATGTATAAAAATGTGACAAAATCTTTTACTTCTAATACACGCCACTCTCCGCCATCTACCGCTTATTTCTATATGCATTCGTCTTCGTATTTCTCTGTTTACGTCCTCGTATGAATGATGGACTTACAACTGGGCTTTTGGGGTCAGATGACAGTCAGTCCCCTCAGAGTCGTCACTGAGTCTACATGGGGAAGAACAGGAAGAGAGTTGCCACTGCAGCCGCTTCAGCCGCTGCAGCCTCCCAGAGGGAATTCCCTGGACGCTAACCGCGTGATCTCTGCCTCTCCAACAGTAAGCGCTATGGAACAAGAGAGGACACTAACGCGCTGCCCTGGACGAGGGCTACCTCTCGCTATATGCGACTGCATGGGTCACTACACTGGGCAATCCCAGGCAACCGCATGTGGGGTCCTTGGTGGACAAAGCGGCGCTGGAGCGGGTTTCCTCCGGGTTCTCCAGTTTCCCCCTCCATCTCATTGCACCGCTGCTCCATCTTCATTCCATGTATCATCAGTGTCACCGCCTGCGGTGCCGTATGTAGTAAAAGCGGCCGTTAAACACTACAAAACAAGGATCACAGAACGACGAACAGCCGCGCCCATCTGAGAGCTCGTAGACTACAGTCACCAAACCAGACGCACACCCACTACAACACATCACAGCTCCACAGGACATCCATAAAACTGTACAGGACCTTGCTGCGCGGGTAGCAAGGCTGGAGCAGGCAGAAACAGACACAAAGGCATACTCCAAGATCAAGCTAGAGAAGATAGTCGGTTACATCATCTCCAAGATCTCCGCCGTCCACAAGCAACTCGACGAGATGCTTACTGGACACACAAACACCATCATAGCAAACGTCAACAGCCTGGAAGAGCACCTGGATCCATACAACCTCCCCTTCCACACCTGCTACCAGCAGATCACGCTCGCCCTTCACGCCACCACCTTATTCCACTATACAGAGATACCCCCCACTTCAACTTTCCAATCCAAGGATTACTAACGCCCCAGTACCAAGATCTAAGTCAGGGTCTCGCGGTCTACTCAGACCTCCGCTGTCTTCTACAGCTATGTGCGGCCGGAGGTCGGTGTCAGGGCATCGGCATGACACTCGACCTACCCTGCGCTTCACTTATGACCATGCATCCACAAGTTTCCGCTTGCTTAGGCGGTACCGGATATAACTCCAGCCCAGAGAAAAATAAAATGTGCTATCACAGACATATCTTATATTATACAGTTAAGTTATTAAAAAAAAAAAAAAAAAAAAAAAAAAAAAGGCAGTCGATGAGTGTTCAGCTCGAAACCTGGTGTGAGAATGAGATGATATGGAATGAGGGCGAAATTAACGAAAGGAAACGGGATGATGAAGCAGCGTAATGAATGGCGGGGGAACCCGGAGATCCCGGAGAAAACCCGACCAGACGCCCTTTTCTCCATCACAGATCTAATATACGGTCTCCTGGGATCGAACCTAGGTGAGAAGCGAGCAGTCTAACCACCCAGCCACGGCACCACCCATATATATTCTACAACTAAGATGTATCTTGTGATAACTATAGACAGATATCGTTTGAATATACATTTTGTAATAAGTACACACAAGCATGCATCAGTGTGATACGACATTACTTAAAATGCTGGAAAATTCAAACGGAAAACTTTCTCGGAAAAGGCTAATGCTGTGACAAAATGTATTCAACACATATTGTATATAATTTTCCTGGACCAAGCTTATATCTATGACTTAATTCTGATGAATTACCAGGTTATATAAAGCCATGTACAATTTAATAATAAAGGAGAGAATTTCACATACGATTTAGAGAAGATGAAAGTATACATTTCTTAATCTCAAACTGGTTAACTTTTTATAAAAATTGATAGATTAATGAGAGGTAGAACTGGAACTTAAAAATCCAATGCCACAGCTGGGATTTGAACCACAGACCCTCCACTTACTAAGCGGGTGCTGGCATAAATAAATAATAATAATCGATAGATGAATGTTTTGGGAATAAGAAAAACGAAAAAGAATTGTTCTACGGTGAGGACTTTTTAAAATAGAATCTAGGCTTCACTCAAACACACCATGTGGTATTTATCCGATTAGTTTAAAATAACAGAGTTCACAGACACACACACACACCTAAACATGCAGAAGCACGGACACAAAGACATACACAAACATAAAACAATTTCAATTCTTTTTTACTCAGGAAACTCCAAAACTTGTGCGTCTGGTGAAATCTACATATCGAATTTTTTGAGTGAAGTACAACACTTCCGTGATCGGTGATAAAGAAACAACTAAGACATTTCTATAGCAATGTATTAATACTATGCTGATTATTAAAATGCAAACTAAACGGATATCATCCAAAATACATGGATTAAATTTACTGACATTTTATAGATTTGTCTGAATAACTTTCTAGAAGTGTACCCAGATAGTTTTATGCGGTTTAAAAGCTACAGAAATAACAATCCTAATGTCACGAAAAGTTTACAGAAATAATTGTATTGAACATATGTGCAAAGCATTTGAAAACATTATATAATAACACACACACACACACACACACACACACACACACACACACATACACACATATATATATATATATAAAGTTAGAAGAGGAAATGTGTAATACTTTGTAATCTTTCAGCGTGAGCTTATTTTGTGTTCTATGTACTTGGAATTAACGTATTAGCTTTCCCGTTTGGCCTGTTAGAAACGGTCTATTTAATTCTGCTTTGCTTTTATTGTAACTTTAACACAAAATACATTCTCTCTGACAACTTTTGACTATACTTTAAATAACTTGTTTTCGTTATAAATTGCGAGTTTTAAATATCCAACTTCCTCTCTTTCAGAATATGCAGTAACGCACTAGGATTGTTTCAGGGAAGGAAGAGAAGAAATATCTTACCTCCGTTAACGTTTCGAGATTAATGAAATATTAGAATTAAGAGGAACATGTCATTTTTTACTGGCATGAAATTTGGTAAATGACTTGTCAAAAATAAGGAGGAGAAGTATTATTGTCTGCGAAGAGCACTGAGAACTCACAAGATAAGTCAGTCAAGCACTGACGCACACGCTTTCAGAAACACGCGCACGCACTCTGCCGAAACGCAACACGTGCATCTGTTCCGCCTGCGCTTCACTCCCAGACTGCCAGGCCGACCGCTCTCCTAGTCGAGAGATTCGAGAGATATCGATCGATTTGAGTGCTTCACCGGCGCGTGCTCTTCTTGGTGCTGCTTGTTCGTTCGACTCTGCCTGGACCACTTCCGGGAGACAAGCAGACACCATCGCGTCTTCGAACTTACCTATTTCTTCAAAAGAAAACCGATTTAGAAATTCCTCGCTTCTTGGAGGACTAACTGCCAACTTCCAGCGACAACTTCTATCACTGGAAACCCCAATTTCATTAAGAATCTTTTATTTTTAAGAGTAAGCATAAAGGCTTTTGGAAATACGCAAGCTAGCCCTAAATGGCCTCTGTATACTTGGAAGACAGAAACGGATGATTCAGCTAGTTTCCTAAAATGATTGCCCTTGTGTACTGTTGGCGGAAATTCCGTATCATTTGATGTGCAATTCAGCATGTTTGTGAATCCCTGTCTTACTGTTAATCATAAATTTCAGCTGCAAACACTAAGCTAAGATAGAAGACCGGTTAAAATGAAAAGAGTCGGCGTAGTGAAAGCTTTCATTTGTGTGGCTGGAATGTGTGACTTAGGAAGATTGTGCTCTAAATCCTTTTAAGAAGTGAACTTGGTCGGCAAACCATAATATATTGCACACATTTAAAATAAGTTATAGCGTTGCAATTACTGCTGAGCAATAGCGTATATCATAATTTTAAATTTCCAGACTATTAATAAAAAGTCTATGGTATCAATAGAAAATAGTATTGATAGAACACGTGCTCAATCTAAGTTTGCTTAAAAAGAAGCAGCGTCAAAGTTTTGATACTACTACTACTACTACTACTACTACTACTACTACTACTACTACTACTACTACTACTACTACTACTACTACTACTACTACTACTACTACTACTACTACTACTACTACTACTAATAATAATAATAATAATAATAATTAATAATAATAATAATAATAATAATAATAATAATAATAATAATAATAATAATAATAATAATAATAATAATAATAATAATAATAATAATATTATTATTATTATTATTACTATTATTATTATTATTATTATTATTATTATTATTATTATTATTATTATTATTATTAGTATTATTATTATTATTAAAGTCATATCAGATGGTTCATATCCTGGTTATACAAAGAGAATGGAATGTAAAAGCCACCATACAGCCATCAGCTCTTAAAGAATTTGACTAAGGCTTTAACCTACTGTATTCCCCTATCCCCATTGTGCCTACAAGGAAGTATACTCTAAGCTCCACAAATGTTAATCTCGAAGCATGAAGCACAGAACAACAAATGTTTCTTAGAATATTTCCTACAAGAGTAATCAGGTACGTTGGTGCAACACATCAGATTTCTGTTCTTTCTTCTGCAGGTTTATAGAGGACAGTTGTGAGGGAATAACTAGAGAAACTGACATCTGAGCAGAGCACAAACTTTATTGTGAATCAAAAGGCCTTGATCATATTGCAGACGAAAGTGGGACTTTGTAAGAGAAGATTTTGATGAGTGTCTCACATTTAGGTATACTTTCATCTTTTATTTAGATTATGGCAAGGATAGGGCAAACGGACATGGACGCAAAACGTTACTTGCTGACAAAATTTAGTGTAATTTTCATACCAATGTACTGTTTATCGAGCATTCGTGCGTACGTTAGGGTTGTGGCGACATCTTGTGAAATGGATCCGTGATTATCACAAGGCAAACGTGCAATCCAGCAACAGAAACGAATCATGTAAGCTATTTGTAATTTAGTTACTTCAAATGTACAATTCCATCAGTTGCACATAACGTTTTTATGGAAAACAAAAGTGCAAAAGTGTTCTAGGACACACATGGTGATTTCATGGATCCATCTATCAGTGGTGAAGCTTACTAGAGTAAATATCTATCATCTGAGTTATTTTTGGTTTGTCCACACAGCAGGGCAGCCTGGCACGACTCGGGTAGGACAAAAGAACAGTGCACTTTTCACTTCGCAGTTAATTCCAACTTTAAAAACATTTATAGCTGTTAGTAACACCTAAATAATGGTTTACATCTATGCTACACTAAAGTATACTATGCCATGCCATACTATTTCAATCTGTAAATCTTTTAATGAGATTAGAGCTAAGGGATCTAACTGTAGAGTGTAAATTATGTCAGGAATAACATTTGTTGTGATTTGGTTGTAGTATATTTCATTATTTACACATTAACTCCGATGAAGTTTTCAGAGGAGGCAGTTTTACACAACATACAAGTAATTGCAAGAATGTTTCCTTAGAATATTGATACCTATCATATTTACAGTGCTAATTAATCCTTAAATGTGATTTTGCAAAAATAAAATTCCTTCTTAGTATAGGTAGGATGAGTAATGAGATGTCGTTCTAAAGCTGACTTGAACTTCTTCTTGTTCGCACATAATTATTTTATACAGGGTGAAAATGACTAACACCACACGAATTTCACTGGTAATAGAGGGTTCATAGACAATCAATTTGAGATAGGAAGCCAATGGTCTACGTCAAGCTAATAAGTTATACGTATTCAAAGTAATTAGAAATTGTGTCCAATAAACCATTACCAGAAAGAAATATGTCAATATTATCCACTGGATTCGAAAAAAGTGCTTATTAGGAACTCAGTAAAGCCTGTCTGCTGTCTCTCTGAAGAAACATTTCTAAACTATAGCGTTATCAAAAGTGCTTAAGTTGGGGACTTAACATGCGGCTGCACGCCACTGAAATGGAGAACAGGCTGTGGCAAGCCACTACAGAATTGAAGTTCAAATTTCGTGAAAATATTATCCTCTTTTACATTTTCTTTGGATTCCGCTCATCCTCCATTCTTTCCAGGTGTTCCACCATCTAAGCCTCTGGGATTTCACATAACAGTATCTTGACCTATTAAGTAATTTATTCCCTTGATTGTTTCTCACTCTCCAATTGTGTGCACCACCATGTACAGGACCTAACATTCTTCTGAGTATTTTTCTCTCGAAAGATCGCAAAGCCTTTTCGTCGTCCATTGTGGTACACCAAACCGCAGACCCATACGTTACTACTGGCTTATTAATGGTTTATAAACTTTGAGTTTAACCCTAGAACGCTGAGCCTCGTTATTTTTACGACGCACGATTGGCAATTCTGCTTTTGCTCCTATAGTTTTCGAGCCACAATTATTTCCTTTTCAGTAGCTTCCTAGCTTTTGAAGAGCTTTGTCAGTGGGTGTGCATTGTCGAAATAGGATGTAACAGTGCATTGTTAGTAAGTGCTTTGTCGTAAATTTTACGACGATTAGTGTCCACGTATCCAGAATTTCATAAGGAAGCAGTTTTATTTTTGTAATAATCTGAATTTAGGAAAGCAGTTGAATCATTGCTTTCGATCGTTTCAGATGAGTATTCTGAGTGCAGACGACCCAAATTTTGAAAAAAAAGATTATGGCAATGCTTCTTGAAGATAGTAGCCCCGAGATTGATTTTAGCTCCGACGAAGAAATTGAGAATGTAGAGTCTGATGATGTAATAATGACTGATACAGATGGTGAAGATATGGCAGGAGGAAATATTGATATGTGTATGAGCAGCGATGAAAATTCTCCTCTAACTAGGCAACGTGGACGTAAAAGTAGTAGGTTAGAATCTGAACATTCTAGTAATTCCGCATTTGAAAGTGAAGAGAACGGCAACATTTCTGGCCACCTGAAAGTCTATATATTGTGATGCCACCAAAAAGTATTCTGAACAAACATCGCTGGTCTGCGAAACCTGCTAGTCGTTCAAGATGCAGTACACCAAGCAGAAATACAATCCACTTCATTCAGACAGGCTAAAGAAGCGGCGATGGCCACTGTGTATGTTTTATGGCATGATTAATATTGGCTCTGTAAATGCCTGGGTTATCCACAGGCACAATAATCAGCACCAAGGGACACACAAATTGACAAGGAAGAACTTTCTAAAACGCTTGTCTGAGGAACTCACTATGCCGTGGATGGTGAAGAGACTGGAGTCCTCCAGTTTACAAACACACCTCCGGGTAATGATACAGGATATTCTTCCAGAACAGTCACCCTCCCAAAGGCAAGAACCACAGGCCAGTGGCAAGAGAACCATTTGTCATTTATGTCCTTCTAAAAAAAGAAGAATGTCAACAACTACTGCAAAGAATGTCGCCGTGCATACTGCAAAGAACATAGGGCAAATCTCTGCACAATTTGTTGTAAGTGAGGCGAGATAGAACTGTCTCTGTTGTCTCATAACAGTTTAAATGAGTAAAGATAATATTTTATGAGGCAGGCATAAACATTTGTGAGATAATAGTAATGTTTTTTGTAATAGAAATAAACAGTAGTAAATTTTACGAGGCTTAGTGCTTATGTACTATAGGCATAGGGTTAGTGTTCCAGGGTATTTCTGGTTTTATTATTCCATTAGAGAAAATCTTTTGATTTGTATAATAAGCTCATTCCCTATCTGTATTCTTTCTCTTATTGTATTGCTCAAATTATCAGATTTAATTAAGGTACCAAAATATGAAACCTGCATTTATTCATTATTTATTTCCTTGCCTTTATTCTGCTTGTATCTACCTGTTGTATTATATTGTTGATGCCAATTCAACTTATGTTTATAATAATTCAATCACATGTAGCTGTTTCAAGTGCTTATTCATTATTTACTTGTTTGTAAGCTGCTAGTTAGGCTTGAACCATCTCATTTAAGTAAAAACAAAGTTGTCAGCGTGTATCTACTATTGTAGGTCATGTAAGTATAAATAATAGTTAAACACACTTGAAACAAAAAGTTCAAGCGCTAGTTAAACGAAAAATTACAAGGCGACACAGATGTTTCCTACAAAGCAAATGAAATTAAGCATGTGCTTATGAAGAAAGAAAGAAAGAAAGAAAGAAAGAAAGAAAGAAAGAAAGAAAGAAAGAAAGAAAGAAAGAAAGAAAGAAAGAAAGAAAGAAAGAAAGAAAGAAAGAAAGAAAGAAAGAAAGAAAGAAAGAAAGAAAGAAAGAAAGAAAGAAAGAAAGAAAGAAAGAAAGAAAGAAAGAAAGAAAGAAAGAAAGAAAGAAAGAAAGAAAGAAAGAAAGAAAGAAAGAAAGAAAGAAAGAAAGAAAGAAAGAAAGAAAGAAAGAAAGAAAGAAAGAAAGAAAGAAAGAAAGAAAGAAAGAAAGAAAGAAAGAAAGAAAGAAAGAAAGAAAGAAAGAAAGAAAGAAAGAAAGAAAGAAAGAAAGAAAGAAAGAAAGAAAGAAAGAAAGAAAAGAAAGAAAGAAAGAAAGAAAGAAAGAAAGGAAGGAAGGAAGAAAGAAAGAAAGAAAGAAAGAAAGAAAGAAAGAAAGAAAGAAAGAAAGAAAGAAAGAAAGAAAGAAAGAAAGAAAGAAAGAAGGGAAGGAGGGAAGGAAGGGAGCGACAGAGAGCGAGAGAGCGAGAGAGAGAGCGAGAGAGAGAGAGAGGGAAGGGAGGAATGAAAGAAAGAAGGAAGGAAGAAAGAAAAAAAAAGGAAAGGAAAGGAAGGGAGGGAGAGAGGGAATGAGGGAGGTAAGAAAGGAAAGAAAGAGGGAGAGAAAGAGAGAGACAAAGAGAGAGAAAGAGAAAACGAGAGAGAAAGAGAGAAATAAGAGAGAAAGAGTGAGAGAGAAAAAGAGAGAAAGATAGAATGTGAGAGAAAGAGAGAGAACGAAATAAAGAAAACGAGGTTGAAGGGAAAAAGGAAGGAAAGAAGGAAGGAAGGAAATAAAGAAGGAAAGAAAGTGACAAAGAAAGAGAGAGAAAGACAGAAAGAGAAATAATGAGAGAAAGAGGATAAAAAATATGAGCTGATGGTTATTTGAATCTGAACTTTTAATAGGTGCGTACCTTCGCATTGTGGCGCCATACCCACTAGGCTAAACAGGGAGGCTACGGAGTTCGCCCGCTTGCTCCCTTGTCACGCGTTACAACTGCAGTGGACATGACCAGTGACGTGCATACGCTCAAACAATTTTAAGGCTTAGCTCTGTAATTTGTAGTCCTAAACCATATGTTTCCTGTCTCACATTGATTCTCTATGAACCCGCTATTACCAGTAAACTTCATTCGGTGTTATTCATTTACAGCCTGTATATAATGGAAGTAAAATATAAGATTATCCCATTGAAATAAATCCCTTTTTGGAATAACTGTAAATTATTAGGTAGCCTATGTAAATGCTGTCTTTAACTGGCTTCTTTGCTGTGATATCTTAATTTTTTTGCGAACTTCTCTGTGTTGTCTACTACAAATAACCATACAGCTAAAATGTACTTGCAGACCACCCATAAGATTTCTAATAACTTGAATAGTGGATTACAGCGAGTCAATCGTCTTACTCCTGACATTATTTTTATTATTTTTTCTTTTATTTTTAACAACAGACGTTTTTTGACGTCTACCAAATTTCCCTACAATATTATCCCATATGTCAGTAATGAATGAAAATAGATATAAGAAACAGGTTTGAGGATGCTTTTATTTACAAGCTGGGTTAGTGATCTATAGCCTGTCTTACTCTTAGATGACAGTAATTGTTAAATGGGACACAAGGTTGCAACATGTACTATATGTGTGCCTCGAAGCTCGTCGCTCAGCTGCGACGACTTGTGATTGACACAAGTGAAACTGAAGATAGCACTCTATTGTTTACTCCTCTCCCTCTGACGTTTTACATCCTGCTTCAAATGTGATTGACAATAAATAATAATACGCTAAGTAGCACCAGCAATACATTAACAGTATTAACGCATTAAGCAAAGTAATTATAACCATAGTTTCAATAAACCCGTTAAATCTCTGTACATTGTACTAACGCATCAAACAGAGCATTAGTGATCATACTTTCAATAAGTATGCCCTTTAAATCTCTATATATTATACACCTGATGAGGAAGTCATGTTACATACAACACCCTACACAACAGTAGCTAAAGAATGAACAATTCGCTGTACTCCGCTTTGCACTATTCCATCATATTGTGTTAACCTAGCGTTTTCCCCCGTCGTTTTTGCTTTCTTTTTCGATGGCATTCAGGTCCTTTCATTGGTTCCTTTTTAATCCTATAGACTATTGCTTCTAAACACCCGATAGTCTTAGCTGTTTCTGTTACTGCCTTACTAACACTCATTTTACTTGAAAAATAATCTAACACATTCATAACTATTTACCGTTCCCTACTTCTTAATTTACCAATATATCTTTTATTCCTAGCTTCCTCTTCCATAACTACAAATATTTACGGAAAATGTTAAATAAATAACACAATAACACTTCACAGGTTCCACACAGTATACACATATATACGACTTCTTTCGAACTCTTACTGGTTCTCCTTATACTGTCTTCTGTTTCACGCCTGGCGCGTTTTAACGGAATAGATGAAAACCTTTTGTTTGCCTTACACGATGAAAGCAAGAGGTTTCCCACTGTGTAAGTTTTGTAGTGCACAGATATAAAATTTTCCGTAAACATTTAATTTAAAGCATTGTAACACTTAACTGAGTAAACATAGGGAGCTTAAAGTAGACAGGTAGCAGCACTAGTTTACTCTAGCTAAGAAAAAATATAGACAAAGCCTAGCAGTGTGTTAGTGCGTGATGAGTATGGAAACAACAAATATCGGACTTTTGCTGAAAAAAAAGCGTTTTCTGTGGAAATATGGGCCTACAGAAATGTACATTGACTCAAAAAGGATGTAATCTAATAGCAGAAAAAAAATTCTGCATAGAATAATGTGTTCGAACCGGAAATTTATACCAACTGAATATTTACACCATGCTGTTAGGAACCTGGAAACAGCGCGAGAGTGGAAAAGGACGAAGCTAATGGCAACTTGTATGCGCTAGATAGAGACAGATATATCCCATTTAACTCCACACTGCCATCTAAGGGAGAGACATGCTATAATTGCATAACACGCAGCTTAATTTGGGTAAGATATAATCGATGTGGTTCTTTCAATACATATTACGATCAATAGTGAGACCTAGGACATTTCTTTCTTCTATTTCTTTCCCTTCGAATTCTATTCCTGGCTCTGAAAGACTTTTTTGCTTTGTACAGAAACTACCGTAGTTAGTTTTTCCAAAATATATATGAATTTTGTTGCTTTAAAGCCATATATTTATTATGCTGAAAATTTTATTGGATGAATCTGTGTTGTGACTGATTTTGTGTTCCTTAATCAAAATATTTGTGTCATCTGTAGAGAAACCTGGGAAAGCAGGCTGTCCCACAAGGTTTCATTCTCGGACCTCTATAATTTGTACTATG
Source organism: Tenodera sinensis (assembly GCA_030765045.1). Lineage (NCBI taxonomy): Eukaryota > Metazoa > Arthropoda > Insecta > Mantodea > Mantidae > Tenodera > Tenodera sinensis. The sequence continues at coordinate 209,763,325 of CM060964.1, read as the reverse complement.
TATAAATTATCTCCCGCAGAAATAAAAGACCGTTGAGAGATGTAACATTTCCTGCTGATTCATGTGATATTCTTTTATGCATAAAAATCTGGGCTTACTTTGTCAGACCTGAAGCTAATTAATAATCCATTGACTTTACTTCTTAAACTTCGAATGTTTTGGTGAAATACTGTTAATAGTTTATATCCTTTAAATGACTTTGAGTGACATTTGTATGGTTGTGCCACTACTTCTATTACTTTAAATATCCCATATCTCTCATTTAGCCTAAAGAGGGGCGAGCAACAGTGCTAGAAACAGGGGCAGGAATATAAGTGGGAGCATTCATGTGCACGCACGATACACTGTTAGCAACGGCTCGCGAAAGCATATCCTTGCCTCGAGAGTTCAGATTCATCCCATGGCTAGTATAATCACCTCTATCAATGGATGATACATGATATTTATTGAAGTTAAGTTCAATTCCATGCTCATTTTCACATGAAAATAAATGACCTGGTCTTGAAAGATAGCTTCATAAACCTCAGAATCAAGCTCCTTTGGGGGATGCTCAGAAGGCAACCCCAAACTATGGGAACATAATAGCATAAGGTCAGACTCAAGCTTTACCCCTCGACAAGTTTCGCATAGCTAAGTCCTCCTCCAACAACTTCCCTGGATATTAAAAGAAAACCAGGAAACCAAACGAAATCCAATAAATCTGATTTTGTAATACGGCCAGAATTTATAAATGATCTAAACGCTAGGAACACTGTTCGCGCTGAAAAGGAAGAGGCGGCAGCAGCAGCATCAGCAGGAAAAGTCTGGAAAGTTAGAAGAAACTTTCCTGTGAGAAAGATATGTAAGGAATGCCAACAGTGTTACAAGGAAGGTGAAAACTGGGTGCAGTGCGTCAGATCAAAATGCTCCTATGCTAAGGGGAGGTTAACATAGTTATAGTGAAAAACTATAATTTTTCTTTCTTGTAAATTAAATTGGAAATACTTAAAAATCTATCATAAACTTCATTTTTCGCCAATATTGTAATAATTACTAGAATTACAAGGATTTAGTCTATAGATTTAAAAGTAGTGGCAGGTACGCATTTTAATTTGTTTCTTGACTTAGTTTTTCATAACAAAAAGGCCTTTTATTTCAAAAGCACCGGATAGAATTGTATGAAATTTGCTCCTAGTGTATCTAGATGCATTACCTGTTAACGTGAATCACTAACGCTTACATATTATGTATACACCTTTTGTAAAAGAATTTAAAATATGCTAAACTATTTTATATTTTTGAACTTCTATTAATAAAAACTTTTAACTTAAAGGCAACTACCCCATAAAATAAATTGATGGTTTAGACTAATTCTGAGAGTTTTTCAATAGGTTGTATAAGTATGAAATCTCTAACATGACAGCATTAAGTGAGAGAGGAAATTAAAATCACAAATATGTATGATTATAACAAGTAATTAAGGGGAGGCATCTGTAAAAATGACTAACATCCGTAATTTTTGTCACAATGATGTGAAAATTTGTGTGCATGTGTGCCAAAATATATCTAGTAGGTTTATAAAATTTCGCTTTTCTATGTAAACTAGTCCCCCCCCCCCAAAAAAAAAGGATGATTGTTTTTTTCCCTGCAATTTTAGTGTAGTATAATAAATGCTTCTAACAAAATATTTATTATAAATGAACCAAACTGTAACCACATGTTCCCTTTGATTACGTCTACAAAATATGGTATTTTTATTTAGCTATGTCAAACAATTTTGGAGAATAAATATTGAATACCCCGATGGTCATTTTTTTAAAATTATTAATAATTTTGAAAATAAAAATTCAATAACAATTAAACTACTCCGTCTAGAGCATTTAAAATACCAAGTTTTATGAAGCAACTATCTAAAAACATGTATGCAAAATGTTAAAGAAATCTGTTAGGAATTGCACTAGAAGGTATATTTTGAATATTGAAAAATGTAAAAAGAAATAAAAAAAACATAAAGTGAAGAAAAATGAATTTAAAGATTTGAATGTATGAAAACATATTTACTGCTTTAGAATTCCCCTGGACCATATACAGGTCCTTTGGCTAACTGTTTAGCTTCCTCTTCTTTAAGTTTTACCACCCTTAACTGTGTTTTTCTTCTTTTTTGTGTGATTTGAATGTATTTAATGTACTTAGTACATTCTGCTTTGATCTTTGCTTATCCCAAACATTGCTAATCGTTTTGCTGACTGAACTTACTTTACCAGCTGTGTCCCTTTCCTTTACATAGAGAGTAGTCTCACAACTCATATTGAATGAAATAATAGTTGTAGTCGCTGCAATTTGAAATTTCTTTTTACAAATAAAAATTTTGGTATAAAATTCAGAAAAACACGACCACATGGCTAATAAATGTACACAGACAAAAGTTTGGCATACTTTAGCACTGTTTACCTGAATGAATGTTTGTAGAAAACTCCACAAGATCTGTACTTACATTCACCAGCACTATCCGACCGCCTAACTTCATAACTGCACGCGATTATGCTACAATTGAGGTAATAAAATGCATTTAAATTTAAATTCACCTGCACATGGGCATTTAAAACATTACGTAACCGCCTTTTAAATGGTGATATGGGTAAACGACTGTAGGTTCTGAAAGTGCAAGGTACAGACACAATTTTAAAGCAAAAAACAAAAAAACCGTATATTTTTATCATTTTTTGCCCAAATTTCACAGATGCCTCCCCTTAATATGGCTGGTATAAAATAACTGTGAAATTCAAAACATAATTATTTTTCCGATTAATAGATAGGCTCCATGTTATGTCAGTTAATTTTCATGAGGTTTACTTGAATAAGTCAAAGCTACAAATTTTAGAACAAGTGATGTGAAAGCGAATACTCGAGCGGTTAACCCCCTCTTAAGTGTCTAGAGACCGCAAATGATCCATATTCTGTGTGTCACAATTGTATGAGTGATGACAATGAATAAAAATGTGGTGTCCGTTTGCTCCATTGGATAGGACAAGCGGACATGCTTTAACTCATTTTTCCCTTATTCTTCTATCATTTCTCACAAGATTCAATTTTCAATTCGTTTCAGTGCTAATGTTAAAAACATTTTGTGGTTCTACAATAATTAATATGGCCTTCATTTTGAAAAATGTCCTTAGTCTGTCAGTTTTGCCGTCTTTACCCTAAGAATATGTAGATAGAAGAGTAAACTTCTGTAAGAGTAGTTTGCTGAATAATGGGTTGAGAAAGTCATGTGAATATAGTATATCAAATTTCTCAAAAACATTTGCATTGGCGCAAATTCCGCTCTCGCTGCCGGTTGGAGACGTTGCTACTAAGATCTGGATGATCTGGACGCCAGGAGATCTCCTTCCCAGTGTTTGGTATCACAGTACCTCACTAGCTCCAGCATAATCTGCGTGGGTGTTGGCAGCAATGGAAACAAACGAGGAATTTGCAAACATGTGATTTTTCTTTGCAAATTTAAAGCTTTTCGTAGAGAACCGCCGACAATATCTGATTAGAAAATCAAATGTTAATTTCTAACATCGACTGCAATGTTAGAACACTATAACTTTGTCACCCTTTAGTGACCGTCGAGTAATGTGTACGCGCCAAGCTTGCGTACAGATCACAAAAATGCGTGTATACTGACCGCGCGACTAGTCGTTCATCACGTGATCGCATGGGCAAAGCGAAGGAAGCGATTTTACTGTTCAATTTTGAGCAAGTCATTGCAAGATAAAAATCAACCCGCGGAACTCCATCCAGACTTGCTTGCCTAACAATCGCAGTCTTATCATTTACCCAATCTGCCCGGGCTTTCATTCTTGAGCCTTCAATATACACTCAGCTTTACTATTAATGTTTCTCCCCTTAAATACGGATTACAATATCCTTTTAATTTTTTTTCAATAATTAATTATTTATGTTCGGATTATAATTTCGGCTTCAGCATCTATCTGTAGCAGAAAATATGCGGGAATTATGAAATGCGGAGCTTTCAAACGCGGTGAAGGGCGTAAAAATCCTTAGCATGGCTTATTTCGGAAGGAAAGTAAAGCCCATGTTTCTGTGTCTATATTTACGTCACGTAAAAGAATCTGGTTTGGTAGAAAGAGGCATTTCAGCAAAATTAGGCACATTGTCACGCCCGATAGCAGTTAAGGAGCCTCCATAAATAAAAACTCAAATTTTAAATGTGCAATTCAGTGCACTTTTCTTTAAACAAGTTCATGATACTAGCAATGAAAATAATATGAAATTTCACAACAAAATCAATCGAACGTGAAATTTAGATAACAAAATAGGATTCTTTTTCTACTATGTTGCAAAATTATGATGAGCACCTGTGTGGATCTAGGGATTTAAAGTATTCACTGGTGCATTAATAGGTGAATATTCCTAAAATGTGGCCCATATTTCTGTATAAATAAATATACAAATGTTCCATAATTACAGTTCAGCAGACCATTGTGCCTTAATATTTACAACACTCACACAGTACTCGTATAAAGTTCCAACCACCAATCTTCTTAAAGAAAGTACTTGGGGTTCGGTAAACAGAAGTCGACCCGTTAACTCTTGAGGTTTTTCATTAGGATTCTGATGGTCTTAGTTGTCTAATTTGCTTATAAGTAGAGGGCGGATGAGTGCGCAAAACGCCGCAAGTTTAGTGCCCATGGGTTCTACTGTTGCTCTCTCGCACGTGAAGCTGCAGGCGTCTCCTGATGAGCGTGCATCTACGACGACTGCGCGGTTCCGATTCCGAACTCACTTGTATCGCATGCGACGTCACACGGTTCTGCGCTCTATTTGTAATCATAAATGTAAAGAGTCAAAATATAACCTTTCTGCAATTATGCTGTTGAAATATATTGTTCCTTATCACCTTACCGTATTCTCTCTTCCCTAGTAATGCGGCTTTAATTAAAAAGTTTAACTATCAGCATCAAAACAAAACAGGTCTCCTTGATTAGCTGTACCATTTGGAAACCACGTAGTATTTGAAACGTTAGCCTTTGTTAACATAGAGGTAATAGTAAAAGTTAAACGTAAAGACACATAACATGGGGATGCCTCCGAAACCGAGCCAGAGCATCGCACAAGGCCAAGACACTTTGTGTTTCGAACGCGATCTCTGGGAGGGAAAACCCAAAGGGCGACCGTAACCGGGAGACAGCGTGCCTAAGGTGTTTGGAATACCTAGTTTCCAGATTGAACGCATTTGACGTCACTCACTGAGCACCTAAAGAGCTGTCCATGAGTACCCCAGGTACCTTTATAAAGCGCACCACTGCTCAGCCACATGTCGAACACGTTGCTTAGTCTTCAGCCCTGAATATGGTGAGGAAGGAAATGGACAGGAAGGTCGTGGTAGAAGAGGAACTACCCCTTCAATCGCTTACCGACCTGGGGAAACAACGAAAAACGCATGATCATTGCGGGTGGTCGCTGGGGCCTTCCGAATGTGAGCCTCACACGTTACCGAGAAACAATCTCGCTCTGTTAGAGGTAATGGTACAAAGGCAATTTGTTGTAGATTACATTATAATAATGTGCTATATAAGTTATTCAGGTACTAGTCTCGTTAGCCTCAAGCGCCAACTGCTCGAAAAAGACTCTCGCCAACCACTGCTGGTCAGATGTTTGTGTGAATGACGAAGTTACTATTATGATAATTCTTCATAGCACCTAAGCAACGTTATGTACATTCCTATAACTCAGTAAGGCAGGCAAATAAGAATAGGGCATCCAGAAGTCAGCAGGGGATATTGGAGACCCAATGGAAGCGTTCACATTTCGGCTATAGTTATGCAATGGACTAAATGAGCCGCTTCAATTGGGGAATTATTATTACTAAACTTCCAGATGCAGTAACACAGAAGGAATTGTAACTCGTGGGTTTACTCTGGGAAAAAGTCGAAAAATAATTATGTTAAGATGCATTCATGGGGTATTTCCTTCCAAATTGAATGATCCAATCTACTTTTCATTAAAGGACTTTAGGAATTAAGGAAGATCACAGAGAATGGTGGATATGGAGTTCTGCGAAAGTTTGTAGAGGTCTTCATAGAATCCCTCTTACCAAATAAGCACTATTTTTGATGACCTCTCTATCATAAAATGAATGTCTACTTACCGAAGATGCAGTGGCGAAGAGACTGCTCTCACTGTTTTTGAACGCTGCCTGACACCGAAGTCGAGTGCCTGCTGCCGTTCCGCCCCCATACTTCGGACGTCTTGCCGCTCCGAGTTCTTCGGAGAAAAGGCGCCGGCTGAAACAAAGTTCACAGATTAACTTCTACTAAAACAATGCGTGCATTGAGGGCGACAAAGTTTCCCTTTCGTTAAAACACAAGACAATAGTCAAAGGAAGCATTAACTTTGAGAATACGTTTTTAAAATCCTGCCTCTTTACCCAATGTAAGATTAAGAGAATAGTTCAAGTTACACTTTGGAAGCAAAGCAAGCACGAAATTCTTTAGGACCGTATTCATAGGCTTAATGGTGATATAGTTTCTCTGCACACTGCACGGTCTTGAACTTGTCGTACTCATGGTACAGTTTACGTCAAATTATGGATAATATTTTACTTATTTTAATAATATAAGACAAGAGTCAGCACATTGGTCATCCAGATTACAGGAATGATGTCACTGAACGCAACCCGGCATACACATATGTAATGCACTTTTCGAACAAGAGGGCTCAGAACCCGCAGTGGCGGAGTAAGAGCTTCAATAACGCACCTTTGTTTTTGTATATAGGTACATATGTTTAACGCATAAATGCACATTGAGAAGACTTTAACATTAATTTTTCATTTTATTCTTCACTTTATCTAGAGCTTTACAATTTCGCATATATTTAACGGTAATTCACCAGTACATACTGACGTCAACAGAGCAGGTAGGGTTTTATGATCTACATTTTAGACAAACAATTGCTCAGACACATATATTTCGGGCTAAGCATAGCACTAATATGAACAGCATATTACTGAAGACGGAAATGTTGCCATACCTTTGAACCCACGTTGTTTGGAGGAAAGGGTAATGCAGAGCAAAGTATTGCTCTGCTCCTTACTGTGGTGTTACGTCATATCACCAGCCGGTGCAGATTTGCCGATCCCTGATATAAGCATTAGATGGTGCTCACCACGCCCGCGTGCGCGTGCGCTCGTGAAGAGGCAGATCCTCTGTTAGATTATAAGCATTTATTATCGTTATTGATTTGCGCTCCTTGAATAGCACAGATACTAAAGCAGTAAGGAATAGGAAAATTGTGATTATTCTCCTTAACTCAATGTATAATAAAAGACAAAATGATATCTGTCAATGCAGTGAAAAAACGAAAGCAACAGAAAATAAAAAAGAACGGATATTACATTCACATGACTTTCTATACCCACTCTACAACATACTATACTTCTTTCACAAGGCCTAACGACCTGTTCCGTCCCCAGTTAAACATATCACTCGTTTTCCTTGGTCTTCCTACTTGGCGATATCCTCTAGGTTTCCAATTTAGTAACATTTTTGTTTCTCGCGTCTTTTTCATCATTAATGTGTGCTGAGATCAATTCTTTATTTTCATTAATAATTCACTTAAATTGTACATATGTGTAAATGTTTTCGAATTTCTTCATTTCTTTGTTTGCCTAGAAGGGTATATCCAGTTACTGCCCTCAGGAACTGCATCTCTGCTGCTTCAATTCGTTTCTTATCTGCATATTCATTGCCCAGTTTTCACTTCCATGTTGCCATTGGCACTGATTTAATAAACTTTCATTTATGTTTCCTGTAACGTCTTGCTTTTCAATGTTCTCCAAATTGTTCCGTTCATTTTTATTAATTTATTTAGTTTTACATTCTGATTTTCGGTTTTACTATATGATACTAACACCTAGAAAATTAAAACTAAAGGCTTCTTATATTATTTCATCAATAATTATCTTACATCTGTAAGATCTAACCCTTTAAAAGCCACTGATTTTGCCTTGACAGTTGAAATATTTAAATTGTGCATCTGCGTAATATCTTTGAGGCTATTAACGCTTTTCGGTAAACTATCTTCTGTTTCCTCAAAAATAACCTCATCGTCAGCAAATAAGATGGTTTAAGCTTATATGTATTTATTCAAATAGCCCCAGTAGAACAGGTTTTCCACTTTTTAAGTGCTTCGTCTAAGTATATGTATATTAAATAAGGCTGGCAACAAAGGACATCTCTGTTTAATTCATTTACTTATTCTACATTTTTCCCAATATTAACGCCATTGGCAGTCTTAATTGCTGCATTTTATATAGACTCTGAATTGTCTATATTAGTTGAACGGATATGCTTTCTCTTGCACTAGAGTCCATTATTTATTTCGCAGATCCCTAACGAAAGTTGTTTCATACTCTAAAAATAATTAAATATCGACAAATTAAATTCCCTGCTCTTCTGTATTAATTGTTCCACTGTGAGCACACAATCGGCACAAGATCGCCCCTTCCTAAAGCCACATTGTGTACCTATAGGTAATAATAGTTCACTAATGATATTCGGTCTCCGTGAAACTATTTTTACATATATTTTATATGTTGTATTAAGAAGGATTATGCCTCTATAATTATTCAAGTTAGTACTTCTGTTATCCTTTTTAAAAATTGCACAGATCACTCCTATTAGCCAAAGTTTTGGTACCCCACATAATTTCCAACAATGTTAAAATGTTTTAAGGATATCTTTATCTTTTTATGCATATTTTATAAGTTATATATTTATATTATCTTCACCCGGTGATTTTTTATTATTAAAGCTTATTAAGCGTTTTCCAATTCTTCTTTGACTATTTCGTCTATCATTTCGAGTCTTCCAAAATACGGGTCTGGGTAACAATGTTCATTATTCTTATACTTATAAGCATAATTAATTACCTTATTCTTGTATGTACTTCCCGTTAATCGAGATGAACATCTGTAGAAATCCATTTATTACATATTTCCCTCTAGATATAATGGGTATTGGGGAATATAGTAGGCTTTAAGCGAGACGCAAAGCCAGTCTTGTGTGATAACTTTGAAATTCTATTCTGTTTGCATAACCAGGAGAGAGAGAGAGAGAGAGAGAGAGAGAGAGAGAGAGAGAGAGAGAGAGAGAGAGGAGAGAGAGCGTAATACAAAAGAACAAAACACTAGCGACGGCTTTCCATTTCAGAAAATTGTAAGTATTAGAAAATTGAAATCAATAACAAGGGATATCTCTGAAATGGCTAATTCCACAAAAATGTGTTTGAAATAAATCTACATTTTTACGAAGTAAGACCTTTCTTTCTGTTAAGCTTTGAAAATTATGCAAACGTCATTCAGAATGAAGAGTATTTCAGAGACTAATTCCAGAAAATCTAAGATATACAGTTCATGCCATGAAAACACCTTAAACATAAGGCAACTTAAGCCAAATCATTAGAGCTATTTTTGAGAAAATAAAATTGTTCCAACAGTTTTCCCCGTAAAGGGTAATTTGGAGTAGAGGGACTTTCCTCAATATCTTTGTGTCGCATCCTTGGAAAACGCTGAATTTAGATACCAAGATTGGTATCTCATTTTTGAGTTGTGCTGTTGAAAGACACACCCACAGCTACACGGAGCGTTTGTTTGATTCAGGGAATCTCCAAACATGTATTTCCAGTGAAATTAGCTATCAAACTTTCGGTTGGAATGCAATGCCTTCTCTACTCCTATGTCGTGGTATAGAAAGTAAAAAGGAAACACAAAAGAAAGTTTCTCAGAAATGTATTTATTGCCATGTAGTTACCTACGTATCTTGGTTTACGTACATGGAGCAAAAAGCTAAAAAAAAAAAAAAAAAAAATCTTTCCTAAGTGTTTTATGAAAATGATAATGAGAAGGGGAATTTCAATGTGCGTGTTATTTATTGAACTATGAAATGAATTGTGATTTGTATAGGAAAAAGATCAAGAAAATTCCACAGGGTTGCAGTCTGCTAAATGTGTTGTATTCTTTCAATAAATCAATTTTTCCGCTATTTTACTGGCCAGTGTTCTGTCTCCCTCTGTAGGAAAGTGTTACGGGGATACAGCAACAGGAATCTTCCTGATTGTGTGCACAACCTACTGGCGTGACGTAAATACCCAACTTCAGTGAGACCTGCGCGAAGGGTCACCTAATTCTCAGGCGTACTTGCGTGGATGTGATGAGAATTAAATTAGTAATATGGTTGCCCTACTCTTCAGAGGACATGGCAGCCACGTCACCTCGTAGCTCACCTCGCAGTTTTGAAAATCAACATTACAGCAATCCTTGCCAATTTAACTCCAGTGCATCTGCAGAAAATATGTTTTTATGGTATTTTACTAAGTTGTGGACTAGAGCTAAAATGATTTCAGCGTTGGGTACTAGAATTACAGACGTAACATTAATCAGTAAGAGCAAATTCGTATGTTCACTATAGTGGAATTGACTAAGGCGTGTTCGTTCAAGACAAGCGTGATGGACTAACATTAGTTCGAATCCCATTTAACATTCTTTTTTCTTTTACTTCCCTTTACCTGTTTCTTTCTTAACGGGAACATCAATATTTATGTAACCCATTCGAAATATAAAATCATACAAACTAATGAAATTTATTTCTTTATTATTCCGCAAAGCGTTGTAACTTTTCCCGCTGTCTTGTGAATTATGCAGTACGATTGCAATATTGAAACTGAATGCTTTATAAGCTATTAATTGCAATTGCTGAAAATAAAGCAAGGGAACACGCCTACCTCAACTGTCACTTATGCCTCCCAAAGTTAATATATTTTCCCTTTTAAATATTGACATTCAAAGGCACCTCTATAAACATCGTAGACATGATCATTTTAAAATATAAAAGCGTTTAATAGTGTAAAATGCGGTTTTAGTGGCCATAACAATGCATTGTACAAGATCTGGATAACACATTAAACAGAACGGAACGCAGTTGTAGATTACTTCAGCGTGAAGTAACCTTTCCATCTAGCTAGACTGCCATGCCGTTTATTTCCAAGCACTACACAATGATGCCACATCCCCATTAACTCAATTTCTAGCCTCCATCGGATTCCCTATTCCTGATAGAAAGCTATAGATAATTAAGCACATTTCTTAATTTTGCATTTCAGAGACCAAACATGCGAAAGGTGGGGATCGAACCCCCACCAACTAGAAGTTCTAAATTCCACAGTAGCGACTCCACGCTCTCGGTCATTCTTCATCTAGGCATTCACGCTGTATCGTGTGATATTAGGTTTACTGTCACTAACTTGGCAGCTAATTTCACTGCAAGTTGGAAAGTTCGTAGCATTTTTAGAAACGGTTTAGCTCTTTTTCTGGATACACGTTTAAATTTATTTAGAAGAATAAGAAAAGAGAATAGTTCTATAACAAGCACGAGTAATGCAGTGTTCGGTGTAGAGCTTCATATTTTGTTTTCATTGACGACAGACAAATAAGGATAAAACGATATAACACCAACTGCAGGTTCCCGTTGATAGAAGTATCATTAATAGGACGCTCATTCATGACGGAGAATTGAATATTGAATACGTGATGACTTACCGGGAGCAGTGATATTCTAAACTTAAGATGTGATGTCATCTAATAGGTGTTATAGTTCACTAAAATTAACTCTCGTAGTAGTAAAACCGTCCACCTTGCGTAGGAGTAGAGGTCTGCTTTGTAAATTGGAGATTAAAATCGTATCTTTTTTCCAAAGAATCAGTAACTTTATCTTCCCTTCTGGATCTCAACCATGTTTCAGTTTATTTATTTATTTAATTCTAACACCTATAATAAGTCATTCATTTTTAGATATTAGCTGTTTCTTGGTATAAGTAATTAGAAAAACCGAAAATCATTTCTATTATTACCTATGTCTAATGGAAGAGTTAAGGCAAACAGTTAAGAGCATATATTAGTTTCGAACACGTGTTTTTTAAAACGAGAGTGATGAATAATGATCATTATACGCCTATGATTATGTAAGCCATTCCTACAGCAGTTAATATTTAGGTTGGCCTAAACTTTGATACATGTGAAAAATAGCAGACAGAGCACCTGTGTTAAGACAATGTATTCTAACATTAAGAAACTTTAATGAAAAGAGCCTTTCAGAGCATGATGATTTGAAAACCATAACTAAAGCTACGAAACAATTGAACATTTTCTGTGTGGAAATGAAATCAAAGTGACCATTAATGCTGCTTGTTTATAGGACGTTGAAAAACAAAAGGTTGTGTAGTGAAAATCACTTTATGTGCACAAAAGACCAAAAACAAACGAAAATTACATTAAAAGCACCTAAGTGCTAGAAATGTTAAATAAAATAAATGTTTCAGAAGTGATCCTTTTTAAAAGCCTTCTTGAAGGTAAGTATCCTCTTAAAGACGGTTTTGAAGTTAGGCGCATATTCTGAGTAGGTAATAAATATAAATTAATTATTGATATTAGATATTTCATTACCATTTGTCTGTCAATAAGCAACATAAACTAAACAAACTTATACTCCACACTGAACACTGCGATACTCGAGCTTATTATAAAAATATTCTCCTTTCTTATTCCTCTAAATAAATGTAAACAAACATCTAGAAAAATAACAAATGTTTAAACCATTTCTGAAGCTGCTAACGAACTTTCCGCCTTGCAGTGAAATTATCAGCTAAGTTAACCAACAAGCTTACTATCATATGATATAGCACGAATGTCCAAGTGAAGAATAGCCGAGAGCGCTGCGTCACTAAACGTGGAACTCAGAACTTCTAGCCGGCGGGATTTCGATATCCACATTTCGCATATTTATTTTCTGAAATACTAAATGAACAAATATGTGTAACTTTCTACAGCTTTTTATGAGAAGCGGAGAATGGGATGAAAGCGCACTGCTAGAAATTAACACAATTGGGACATCGCAACATTGTGTAGTGCTTGGGAATAAACGGCATGGCAACCTTGATAGGTGCGAAGGTTGCTTCCGCTGAAGTAATCTACAACTGCATTCTGTTCTGTTCAATGCGTCACTACATTATTCACTGGCATACAGATCTTGTCACAATGCAATTTTATGACTATTTGTTTGTTTATTTATTTGTTTTTTTGTTTGCTTGCTTGATTGCTTGCCTGCTTGCTGGTTTGCTTGTTTGTTTGTTTGCTTGTTTGTTCGTTTGTTCGATCGTTTGTTTTTTGTTTGTTTGCTTGCTTGTTCATTTTTTCGATTGTTCGTTTGTTCGTTCGTTTGTTCGTTTGTTCGTCTGTTCGGTTGCTTGTCTGCTTCTTTGTTCGTCTGTTTGCTTGTTTATCCTCTGTTTGTTTGTTCGTCTGTTTGTTCGTTCGTCTGTTTGTTCGTTCGTCTGTTTGCTAGTTCGTCTGTTTGTTTCTTCGTTCGTCTGTTCGTTTGTTCGTCTGTTTGTTTGCTCATCTGTTTGTTTGTTTCTTCGTCTCTTTGTTCGTTCGTCTGTTTCTTTGTTTGCTCCTCTGTTTGTTAGTTCGTCTGACTTTTTTGTTTGTTCGTCTGCTTGTTTGTTTCTTCGTCTGTTTGTTCGTTCGTTTGTTTTTTGTTCGTCTTTTTGTTTGTTTGTTTGTTTCTTCGTCTACTTGTTTGTTCGTTCGTCTGTTTGTTCGTTAGTCTGTTTGTTAGTTCGTCTGTTTGTTTGTTCGTTCATCTGTTTGTTCGTTCGTCTGCTTGTTTATCTATCTATTTATCTATTTATTCTTTCATTTATTTAGCTTCAATTACTTCCTATGTCTTTTGCTCTCAGAGCAGTTTTTTACTTCAACACGTGATCAGTTAAATGCCCAAGAGCACACGGCTTAATGACCTGCATTTACTTCCAATGCCTTTTATTCGACTCTGATTTTTGTTGCACTTTTGCGTATGGAAACGTTCCAGATACTGTAGTTTGCAACCCATTTGTTCAAATGTTCGGCAGAAACTCAAAAATAATGAACTTAAGAAAAGTGGCATAGGTATGGTTTTGCCCCGCTTTTAAATTGCTCAAGATGTGGAATAGTTAATTCGACAACTGAAAATAAATTTTTACAAAAATTATGCTTAAAACTTAAAACAATTATGAAATAACTAGAAGAGTGAGCAACATTCTCTAACGAACTCAGATTTGAGTATTAGCACTTAAATAAAGAGGTGAATGTTTTAATTTTTCAACAGTGGATATCTGCGTTGTGTGCAACACTGATTAATTAGTACCAAGTATTTTCCCCTCAAAAAGCATTAAAGATATCTGCATTAAATTTAAAACCTACTGCTAATGCAGTAAACCAGCATGTAGGAGCATTACGAAAACATAGACAAATTTATAAAGTTTAGAAATTCTATGCATAGATCTCCTTAAGTATTAGGGCGCTTGCACAGTTGTATCCCTTAGGGAATAAAAAGTATAAAACGTAGGCATCCATGAAAGATACATTTACGTCGCTAGTTTATTCAAAAGTCAAACACACCAGAAACATTGTTACGCAATACTTGCTGAATGAAAAAGAATTTTAACTCGAGTGGGAACTTATAGTTAAAAACCAGTAAACACGCGCGCTATTCGTTACATAATGACAGCAATTATCTTTTCCACTGCAGAATTAACATTATAATAATAACTTTTGAACTGGTCAGCGACACAGATTCACCTGTATCAGTACATCTGAATATCAATATAACGTGGTAAGACAATGTAAACATGTCTTACTTCATTTGACAGCAATATCTGACGATAATACATTAATTAAATTCCTTGATGTGTAATAGCACAGTGGGATGGAATGTCAACAAATCGTTAGCAGTTGGTAAGTCCCATTTTGAACTTCTCTTCGAACAAATGATATTTGCCTGTCCTTCTTGCAGTACTGTTTGGGACGATATAGGACCAATATCACTTATCAGACAAATAAATGCCCCTACAGAATGTAGTTTCCGGACTTGTAGGCTGTGGTGCAGTCAGTGAATTACCATTTAATGGTCTGCCCGTAACTCTGTTGGGCATTTTCCGAGAAGTGAATCATTGCGCTTCGCCAGAAGCCAGCCAGAATCCTGGTCGAACAGGGTTACCCCCGTTCTGGTGTTTATACCGCAGTACAGAACCGCCTTGCGGCTTAACCTACAAATTAGATGATGTGCGGGAAAATCTTTCTGGGTGTTTCGGATTGGTTGGATAGGATTGGACCCCGGGCGGATGCGCCGACCAATCAGCTGGACGCGCTCTTCCTCCAGCTGGATGCTAGTCAGCGATCACTCATTGGACAGTGGACCGCTAGGCTTTCCATTAACATAATTTTAATTACGGATCTCGGTCGCTTACCCATCTAGAAGATGAAGTCTTTAGTCGAGTGGACGTATAACGTCCCTCAATAATTTGAATGATGGTAAGCGTCGCCGTTGTTACTGGTCATATATGCCCTAAGTATTCACCGGCTGGTTAGTGTGGCATTGGATTTTGTTGCACATTGATTGAGTTCAGATCTGATGATGTCGATAATGTACGGGATATTGGAATGTTTCTGTAGGATGTGGACTGGGAATCTCCAGCAAGTACCGTAGATCCTTGGTGTCCTATTCTGTGACGTCTGAAATCTCTGACGAGGGTGTATTTGCCAGTCTCGTATATGCCACATCCATAGAGAACTAAGGGCGGGACAACTGCACGGTAAAGCGGGAGATCTAGGACGAGAAAAATGCTCTTGGAGCTGAAGATGGGAGAGCTGCGTGCCCCTACAGAGCTTTGCCACGGACGTGATGCACATAAGCTTCTGGTCCAGTGTTACCCCCCGATAGTTCTCCATGTTTACCCATGGGATTTGGCGGTGTCGTAGTATGAAGCTTTGCTGGATTGTAGGCTCTGGTTTTCGACAGGAGAATCGTAGAACTCTTCTCCGGGTTAGTATTCATACGCCATTTCTCGCTCCATCTGCCAAGAAATGGAGCAGATGGAGCGCTTGTAGACAATGCCCCCTCCACTTTCACCCGGAAGCTGCGATGTTGAAGGAAACCAGCTACCAAGTAAATGTATGGAGGGGGGATTTCATGCTCGCTCTCCACCCAAAATATCCATACCGAGATTTCATTGGAAAATCACTTCTGGGACTCTCTGAATCTAAAAAAGAAGTATTTTTAGAAAAAAGGTCTGAGTGTATGTGTGTTTTAACAGCATCGCTCAAAACCTAAACGTCGGATGAATACGAAACGTGGTATTTAAGTTTAGTATCTTCTTCCAAGGATGAAACATGAGGATTTTTAACAAAATGTACCAACCCAACTTCCCTTTACACGGAACATTTATCGAAAACATCAACTTACTCAAAAAGTATCTAACAATCTTGATTAACATATATTTTTAAGGTATTTTCATGATCAATAAAGATTACACCTTGACTATTCCAGAAATAACTTCTGAAGTAGTCTTTATTCTGTCTGAACTGTTGTTTTACAATTGGTAAACCATAAGAGGTGGACAGAATGTTACTGCATCAAAACCGTAGATCTCGTTACAGCATACAAGTTTTGTCAAATACATTTGTTGTGGCGTTAACCATTGGCGAGATATTGTTTGTTAATGATTTGTATTTTGATGTGTTTTATATTTCTCTGAACTCCAAATCGCTATTCTGCTTCCTTCCTTCCTTCCTTCCTTCCTTCCTTCCTTCCTTCCTTCTAGGTACAACTGTCGTAACGTCCCTTTAACGCCAGTAAAGCAAGCAAGGCATACATTAAGTCGCCAAATATCGCTTCCAACATGCCGCTTCGAACTAATTTGAACAAACTCGAGTGTTCTAGATTACACGCTGCACTCATACGTGTTGCTGGTTGCATATGCAGCAAAGCACGTGTCTCCTTGTCTTGAATTCCCGTCTCAAGTTCGAAAAATGCCCGACATTAGGAGGTACAGTCATATTCATTAAAAACCATATCACTCACACTTCTATGATCATTCCTCCTCAACAACGTCTGGAAGCGACTGCCATAACGATATTCTTGGGTGGGACCGACCACTAATTATTTTCGAACACTTCCTTACATTTTCTTTTTACTTTCTCTACTACGTATAGTAAGTAGAGGAAGGTATTCCACCCAAAAATTCGATGTCGAAATTTCACCGGAAATATATGTTTTGAGGCCCCCCTTAATTAAAAAAAAGCACGTTTAGAAAACGTTATGTGTGTCTGTGTCTCTGTCAGTTTGTGGGCAGCATAACTCGAAAACAAAAAGTTGGTTAAAAACCAAAGTCGGTATTTAAGTTTAACGTCTTTCAAGGATGCGACATGCAAGAGTTTTCGAAAATTTTGATTTTCTTAAAGATAACTCTAACGATTTTGATTAAAATGACATATGTTTAACATATTTTATGACAAATTATATATATATATATATTGAATTTTCTGGCTATAGCCCATGTATTCCTGTTTACTCTGAATGACTTTTGAATAACTCGTAAACCGTAAGAGATATACGAAATCTTACTATACAAAAACGTTGATCTCACTAAAACACACAATCTATGTCCAAATAAATTTGTGTGTAGAGTGACCCATGTCGGAGATATTCCTTGTTATTTGTATCAGTTTCGCAAAACTTACACTTTCGACAAATGCAACATCGTTGCTCAGTTTTTTTGTATGTTAACAGTGCAAAGGGAATGGAATCTCAAAGCTTTAAAAGATTTGACTATCGCTCAAAGCCTACTGTATCCCCCATATTCCGATTCTACCTACAAGGCAATAAGTAATAAGTTAATCTCTGAAAATGTTTATCTCAACTAACAGGAAGAAGATATACGAATAAGAGTTTGTAAGAATGGTTAGTACAAGAGTAGAGAAAGTCACGTGAGTGCAACACATCAGATTTTTAAGTTTTGTGCTGCAGGATGAAAAAGAACTTTGAGCTGTTTTCCCCTTCCTCTCCACATCCTGAACTCATTGAACTCCTTCTCCCAAGACATTCCTACTGATCCCGGTTTCTTTATGAAATCACAGAGGAAACAAAGATTTCTTAACACAGTGTATTTTAAATTTCGCAGCAACATTATTGCACTTGCACTACTTTTCACTCATGTTTAATCCATTGTGAACTCAAAACGGTCAATACTTAATTTCCTAACACAACACAACTATAGAAGGTCGTATAAACTTTGCGGATTCACAAATGACTAATTGACTATACAGTTTAACAAGTGTCAGTGTACATACTAGCCAGATTGTGAAGCGATAATAGGTGCAGTGGAGGAATTCCCTGTTATCGTGCGGGCTCATGTTGCTCGAGTAACCAAGATGTTTATATTTTCTTCCAACTGAAGGGATACTATAGCCGACATATCAGTTCTTCCAATAATGAATACAAAATTGCGACATCCAACATGCGTAATTGAGCATTAATGAAGTGGATGGTTACTTTTTAAAAGTAATTTGCTGCTGCTTTTATGTGATTTATGTGAAAATTATTTTTAAAACGTTTCCTTTATGCCATTTTTTGTGCAATTTATGTCAATATCCCAAAATATTTATTGAAAGAAAAAAATCAGGAAATGTGTGTTTTATGTACAATAAAACTTAACATATTTAATCCGGTATGAATATCCAGGACTTTAAGCTTAGTTTCAAGCTCTTACTAGAACACAAACAAAATATGTATTTACCTAAATATCCGAGCCCTGATGATGGTGATGATGATGATGATCGTAATAGTAGTAATAATAATAATTAATAATAATAATCATAATCAATCATAATAATAATAATAATAATAATAATAATAATAATAATAATAATAATAATAATAATAATAATAATAATAATAATAATAATAATAATAATAATAATAATAATAATAATAATAATAATAATAATTAATAATAATAATAGTAGTAATAATAATAGTAATAATAATAATAATAATAATAATAATAATAATAATAATAATAATAATAATAATAATAATAATAATAATAATAATAATAATAATAATAATAATAATAATAATAATAATAATAATAATAATAATAATAATAATAATAATAATAATAATAATAATAATAATAATAATAATAATAATAATAATAATAATAATAATAATAATAATAATAATAATAATAATAATAATAATAATAATAATAATTTCTTTCTCTCTTTCTGTGTTTTCGAAACGTATCTGTCAACACATTATTTCCCAAAATGACTAATTAATTGGATTGGATAGGAAAAGACACAATACGTTCTGCTTTCCCTTAGTTATATGAAATGAAGTAGCTAACATTGCGCTAACGGCTTACACTTTTTGCTCGTGAACCACAATTTGTTCACCCTCAGATTGTTCTGTTTTATATTCGTGATGGTAGGTGCCGATTCCGAAACATAATGCTACCCAATCTCCTGGAACAATATATTCTGGTTTAGAACTACATACATGCGAGGGAAAGTTGGACCTAAAGACCAGATTGGACGGTAGCACGCAAAGTTTGTTGACACGTACGACCTAGAAGGTTGGAGAGATATTTGTGTTGAACGAGACAACAGAATCGCATTGGCATACATTGCTTTTGTTTAAATGAATGAATGAATGAGTGAATGAGTGAATGAGTGAATAAATTAATGATATTAAGCAGAATTAAGAACAGTACCAACTGAAACTAGTAGTGATAATAACAATAACAACAACCGCCATTAACACGAAGCATACTCAGTGTTCCTCCTTACGATCTAGAGGTTATTATTCTGATTTCTCATGCTAGGGTTCGGCGGAGAGAAGTTTTCTTTATCTATAAAACTTCTTTGTAACATAATTTACACATTTCTGCAATAAGATTTGTGCGGCCACTTAAATACTCCTGAGCATGGTAGTTTAACGCACATTCCAATTTTCAGTGCTGTTTCTCTTAAACACTTTCTTAGCATTTTCAGCTCTTAAAATAGGCAATATATACAACATATTTTTACTTTCTCTACTTAATATAGTAAGTAGGGGAAATATTGTATTTGATCTAAAAATTCGATGTCGAGATTTTACCGGAAATATGTTTTGAGGCCATTGAATCCAAAAATAAGCATTTTAGAAAAGAGGTTCCGCGCGCGTATGTGTTTATCTGCCTGTGAACAGCATCAAAAATGAAAAGTCGGTTAAAAACCAAGGTTGATATTTAAGCTTCATATCTTTCAAGAATGTGACACGAAGATTTTGAAGAAAATTCCTCCACCCTGAACTACCCTTTACGTGGAAAATTTTTCGAAAATTTTGTTTTTCTCAGAAATGGCTCACGATTTTTATTAAAATTCAATATACTTAAGATACTTTTGTGGCAAATGAAATGTATATCTTACATTTTCTGACTGTTTATTCTTGACGACTTTTGCATAACTGATAAACCGTAAGAGATAGACAAAATCTTACTATATAAAAAATGTAGATCTCGTTAAAGCACACGATTTTTGTTTAATGATCTTTTTTGTGAAGTGAACCATTTCGCGGATGTTTCTTGTCATTTGTTGGAACTTTGCAATACTTGTATACATTCTCAGTTATTCATTTTGCTATCTCTTGGTCATGCAAAGAGAACGGAATTTTAAAGTCATCATATAGCGGCCACTTTTAAAACATTTGACTATGGCTTAAAGCCTACTGTATTCCCCTTGCACCTACAAGAAAATTAGCATTAAGATATATAATCTCTGGAAATATTGATCTAGATTAATATGAAGTGGATAAAAGAATAAGTCTTGATAAGAATAATATGTGCAACAGTATACAAGGTTACGTGAGCGCCATACATAAGACACTTTTGTTTATTTAGTTTTTGATTAGTATAGTTCCCTTTAACTTATTTGGTCATATCGGGGGCACGAGTGGTTAGACTATTCGCTTCTCACCAAAGAGGCCCAGCTTCAATCCCACGCAACCGCATATGGGATTTTTGGTGGACAAAGCGACGCTGGGGCGACTTTCCTTCGGGTTCTCTGGTTTCCCCCACCATCTCATTCCACCGGTGCTCCATCTTCATTCCATGTATCATCAAGTCACCACCTGCGGTGCCGCGTGTACTACAAGCGGACGTTAAACACTAAAAAACAAAAACAAAAACAAAAAAAAACAAAAAAAAAAACGAAAAAAAAACGAAAAAAAATCCGGTGCTCTGACTTGAGAAATAGGTGACTGATGTTATTGCTCGTTGAACTGTAGAGTATACTAACATTGATTTCTATCATTTTTAACATTAAAAACCCTCGCAATCGCTCCCAAATTCAAACTTCCATACCCTGTGGGAGATAAATTATTCTGGTTAAAGAAAACTTTGCAACTCCAGCCGGTAATCGCTTCCGGAATTTCTGGGTTGTGACGCCAGAGCGCTGACCACTCGACCACAGAGGCAGAGACAGAGGTACTGGCATTGACCAATTAACATATAATTTTCAATAAAATTTCAAGAATTATTAAAGAGAGTCAAATGCCCGTTTTTAAAGCACTTAATTACTTCAGTATATTTTAAATTCATGTTTTATATATTTAGATAGGCGGAGAATAAACGGCAAAAATGTCCAAAACATTGCGTTTTGTTTTTAAGCAGTGCTTAAGGTGAAATTTCCTTTTAATTGTATAAATATCTTATTATTATATGTATAAAAATACATATTTAAATACATGTCTAAAATGGTTCTGTATGTGCCATTTTTCCTGTGAATTCTGCACTACTACACGGAAAAAACCTGGATGTGTTGATAACAAACAAAGAAATGCCGATTAAACATTACGTACCCCTGTGTTTACATGGATTTTATTATGGCAATTTTTAACCTGTAAGCTGTAATGTTAAACAATAGCAGCATATATAGGAATCAGTTTACACCCTGGAAAATAAAGTCCTGTAAGTAAAGCGGAAAATATTCTGTTTTCTATTATCACGCGCTGCATACGCTAGTTGAAGCATGGTCAATTTCTCGCTCCTAGGTCCTCTTACAAGCACAACAAAGTTCACGCACGCCACTGACTGGATTCAACCCTGTAATTCCTGCAACTCTTTTAACGCATGAATGTTTATCTACTTACCCGAATATATATATATATATGTGTGTGTGTGTGTGTGTGTGTGTGTGTGTGTGTGTGTGTGTGTGTGTGTTTGTGTGTGTGTGTGTTTGTGTGCGTGTGTGTACAGAATGGAAGTGAAAAGATCCACCAGACTTTAACAGCAAATTTCTCATGTTATGAGTAACAGTAGTAACTGCAGTTTGTAGTTTTCTAAAAAAACATATTTTTATCAAAAAAAATTATCATCAGCTGGCTGAATTATTATTGACTGAAGGTTCTTGATTTATGGCTATATTCATAGAAAACTGAATAAGCAACAGCTTTTTCCTTTGGCGTATTTCAATAGATTCAACGGTTTTTGTGTAAACTAAATTTAAGAGACCCACAATTTGTTGCCTTTTTGTTGCACTATAAACTTTTCAACATTTTGGAACTAGACTTTCTTGTTATTCACAACATGAGAAATTTGCTATTAAAGTTTAGCGGATCATTTCACTTCCATCCTGTATATAGGCAAGATGCTTTTTCTGGTATAAATGATCCTTTGTATGAGAAATATTGGAACTTGCTAAATTAAATTTTAGGCATGATAACAATTATTCCTCTAGCCTAAGTGTTGTGGATCAATTCAGAAATTCAGATTGAATAAAGTTGGTTGATTTGTTTAATAGTGTAATCGCTAAAAATACTTAACCAACAGATAGTGTACTTGGGAAATAAACCTATATTCTTTATCGAAATCAGTGAACTGATAAAGCATTCATTTAAATAGTGTAAAACTTTTAGTCTCATATCTTAAATAATTCCTGAGATAAGAGTCATTAATTATTATTGGGAAGATATGACCTTTAATCCCCCCTTAAATGAAAAAAGTGTGTTATTTTTTCCTCACATAGATTATACATATACATTACCCAAATAACAACCAACACATTAACAGAGAATCCTACGACGAGTTGGGACAGGAAGTGATTCAGAATCATTTTTAGAAACATTTCAACTTAAAACTAACCGCATGACATCTTACAAGTTACATCAGCAGATCACCGAAGCGTCCACCTGTTTATGCTTGTCTTGTGCACGTTGCAACATAAAGAGTAGCAGTTGTAGGTAAGAATGAAATTTATTTCTTATTTCTAATATTTTGTTTTGGGTTGAAGAGTGAGTTAATTAACCCTTGCTCTGATTATGGGCTAGTTTGTAGTCAGTGATAAAGTGCCAGGGCGACAATGAGATTAGTTTTCAAAAATGTAAATGACTTCATTCTTTTTCAAAATATTCCTCTTTAACTTCAATATATTCTTGCATACAATGAAACCACCCTTAAAGTAATGATCTCACTTTTCCTAAGGGACAAGGCTTTTATGATGTTTCACTGCTTCATCTGCAGACGAAAAATATATTCCATGCATTTTATCATTAATATTTGGAAATGAAAAGAAATCGCAAGATGCTAGGTCAGGCTATATGGTATAGGGTCCATGGTGCTTACTTTTAGCACTTTCAGTGTTGTATGGGATAATGCGTTGTCATGATGTAAAATTATTCTTCTTTTTGGGCATTTCTCATGAAATTTGTCAAAACTTGGCAGTAAGTAGATACTTCTGTACCAATTGGCACTAACAATACGTCTATCCTCCAATGCTATAGTAACAATATGGCCCATTTTAGAATAAACTAGCAATCATCTTCTTAAGCAGCAATGCGAATTCGTTAAACTTTTGTAGGCCTAGTTTCTGTTCGAAAGACCCATTAAATCAATTGACTTTTCTTCGCAGGAGCATAACAATAAATCCAAAATTCATCACTAGTAACGATATTCGAAACCAAATTTGAAGTATACCGCCTTGGAATTTTTCCAGTGGTTTTTGCACCAATTAATGTGTTGAGGTTTATGACCGGGAGTCAGTTTATGTGGAATCCATTGATAACAAAGTTTTCTCACATGCAACTGTTGATGTAAAATGCTTTGGATTTGACTCATACCAATGCACAATGTTGCCCGGATAGAGACGCAGGATGTCCATCGATCTTCTTCAAGCATTTCTCGAACAGCGGCAGTGTGTTTGTCAGTAATAACAGTTTTTGGACGTCCTTGACGAAAGTCATCACTAAGAAAAAATACCGATGTTTTTAAATTCGTTGTACCAATTATAAGTTGTTGGCTTTAATTGGCCTCTTCACCAAATGCATTTCTAAGCCAATGTTGACATTGTTTAGGCGTTAATGACGATTTAAAGTCTTAAAAAGCCGTAGCAGGAAAATGTTCTCTAGTAAAATTCATTTTTGGGCGAACAGAAAATTTTTAAATTATGATAATTAAGAAACTCTTAAAGTAAATCGAACAAGAGGCTCTTAGAGGTATTACTGTCTTTCTTCTATTACTGTCATTACCTGTACTTGCAGGAGCAATAACTATACTATTAACTGAGCGAAATGTTAATATTTCATTCTTTAATCCTGCAGAAGGGAATGGAAGGTTATTAGACTGAATTCTTCCTAAATCGTTATAACGTTACCATTGGTTATTTTGGTTTTATTGGGTCACGCTGTCATTTACTTGCCCCCATAATTGTGTGATAGGACTAATTCGGGCTAAGGTAAAATGAATACTTAAAGAAATGCAACAGTTGACTTATTCTTACAGGAATTGCACGACACAACGCTCGAGGATATATCACGTACGACTGAAACATACTGGCAGTGTTCTTTAAAAATATAGAACAGGCAGAAAATGGTCAGTGGGAAAAAGACGGAGTAGTTGAAAATATTGTTTACGCTTTATAAACTAAATATACTTCATTAACTGAAAATAAGATTTAAATTGTGCTATTTTGAGCGATTTGTTTGCTTTAATCTAGCGTGAATACATATTCCAAGTTTGGCAACATTATCGTAAACGCGATTAGAAGCAGAACTGCTGCTCGCGATATCATTGTTCATCGGGAATTGTTTACTGATGTAGTGGCTGGCTGCATCCCTGCCAGAGACCTTCAGCTGGTGAACAAACTGTGGAAATATTCAATATTGCCCTCGTATTCATTCGAGTAGAGCTAAGACAACTTCTTTTATGTTGACACAAGATAAAGTGTTACCAAACGATAAAAAATCAGACACTGCATTTCGGGTACAAAGGAACGCTATATAATATCTGAATAGCGATAAAATATTTTGCTTATTTAGTATATTATTTTGTCGCATATGAGTACTGAGAAACAGTTGATAGAGTATTACTCGTATGTGCACAATGCTGTTACTTCACTTCGTTATGCGGCAGAGCTATTTGGTGTACTTCATCGTCTACAATATGGCTGTAGCGTTCCATTGAAGAACAAGTAGAGAGGACTAATTACATATTACAGCAATACTTGTAATGATTTTGTGCACAACGCACATGGCGAGAGGAAATTTAATAATCTCGTAAGAAGCAAGGATATTCAAATCAGCTTGCTTGAAAGCAGCGTCTCCTGCAAATGCTTGAAGGGGATTTAGGTCAACTGATGTGCATCCATTGAATGCAAATTTTCTCTCTGAACATGATTTTAAACATGGATACATACTATTCTAATGACGACAGAGTGAGATTCGGAAGTTGCTGCTGTACTCATTCAGTTCCCTGTACCACCAAATTTCAAGACTGGCAGTGAAAATGAACTTATCATCGTCTTCGGTGTCTTTACATGACGTGATTTTATATCAGAAAGAACATAAAACCAAGGGAAAAACCAGTAAGTTAGTCAGAAATTATCCGGAAGGAAACAATAAACACAAGATTTAACCTTCCCAGAAATGTTTCGCTTTGAAAAGAAGCGAAAAGAGGAACAGAAATGGAAGATATACAACAAAAGAGCAATAATGTTGCTTCCTGAATTGATGTTATTCGAATCACAGGAATAAGTTGATGTAATGTGTGCCTTATTTTCCTTCTTCTATGAAATACAGTGATCCCACATCGTCAAAACTGGAAGCCTGGATTCAGTGACAAACGAAATGAAGGGAAAATGTGTTGGAGTCGAAGAAAATAAAAGATTTCTGTGGTAGATGCATAGTTTGAGAATACTAACCTAAGGAAAATATACAATAAATATAATAAATATACTTATAATTATAATATAAAATAATTTAAGCGATTTTGGTAACGCTAAAATTTAGAAATGCTTCTTCAGAGAGAGAGAGAGAGAGAGAGAGAGAGAGAGTGCAGACAGGCTTTACTAACCTCCTGGTAAGCACTATTTCGATTCCAGTGGATAATATTGACATATTTCTTTCTGATTATGATTTATTGGTCACAATCCCTAATTACTTTGAATACGTATAACTTATTAACTTGACGTCGTAGACCATGGTTTCCTATCTCAAATTGATTGTCTATGAACCTCTATCAGCAGTAAAATTCGTGCGGTGTTATTCATTTATACCCTGTATATAACTTCTCGGTTCTTGTGAACTAGGTCTTATTGAGACATTAAAGTCATCACTAAAACTAGTATGCTTCCCGGATTTAACACATAGTTTCTCTACTATGTGCTTACAGGAAGTATGGGAAGTATTGCATTCCACCCGAAAATTTCGATACCGAGATTTCATTAGAAACAGGCTTTCAGGGCTCCTGAATTTAAAAAAAGCATTTTTAGAAAAAGGTCCGCCCGCGCGGGTGTGTTTGTGTGTGTGAGTGAGCGTCCGTGAACAGCATAATCCAAAATCGAAATGACGGTTAAGTATCAGACTTGGTATTTAAGTTCAGCATCCTCCAAAGATGTAATACGAAGATTTGCGAGAAAATTCCCCCCACTCCAGATTACCCGTTACATGGAATACTTACAGAAAATTTTGATTTACTCTAAAATTACTCTAAGGGTTATCATTAAAATAAATGGAGTATAAGATATAGACGACGCCGTAGAGGAGCGGTTAGAGCGTTCGCCTACCACCTAAGCGGCTCGGGTTCAATCCCATATGGTATTCGTGGTGGACGAAGCTATGGCTGAGCGGGTGTTCTCCGGGTTCTCCGGTTTCCCCCGCCACTCATTTCACAAATTGCTCATCATCACCTTTCCATTCATCCATTTCGCCTGCATTTCATATCATCCTCTTGCTCACTCTCATACCTGGTGCTGGGCTGATCACCCACTTCCAGGTCTTTACTCTGTCCGTTCCAAAGGTGCCTGTGCTCCCCGACAGGCGTCTGACCCTAGGCACTGGCTTGTACACTGGCAAGTCCTACAAGGGGAGGATAACCAGGTAAAGAAAGAAAACTAAAGAGTATAGGATATTTTTATGACCAATTAAACTATAACTTGAATTCTCTGGGAATGTCCTCAGAAATCCTCTTCATCCTATGTGACTTTTGTACAACTAATAAATCATAAGAAATACAAAAAATCTTACTGCACAAAAGAGTCTGTAGGGTGAACCATTTCGGAGATATTGACATTTGCAATATTTATATACTTTTCTCAATATAAATACAGTATTCGTTTTTCACTTTCTCTGTGATGTATAGCAAATAAGGGAAGTACTGAATTCCATCAAATAATTCGATATCTCATGGACATAAATGTTTTGGGGTCCCCTGAATCCAAAAAAAAAAGTGTCTTTAGGAAAAAAGTCTTGTGTGTGTGCGTCTGTGTGCCATCTTCCAGGATACGACACGACGGCTTTCAAGAAAATTCTGTCTTCTCATACTAGTTTTTAAATGGAAAATGTTTCAAAATTTTAATTTTCTCAAAAATGGGTCTAACGATTTTGATTAGAATACAAGTTTAAGTTGCTTGCACAATAAATGAAAACAAGATCTTGAATTTTTTGGGAAAAGATAACCTCTAAATGACTTTGACATAAATGGTAAACCGCAAGAGATAGATAAGCTCTTATTGCAAAAAACCGTAGATTTCGTTAAAGTGCACAATTTATGTTACACCTAATGTGGAGTTCAACATTTCCGAGATATTCCGTTTTATTGGTCTGAATATACCAGTCCTTCTACTTTTCTTAAATGTTAAGT
Source organism: Tenodera sinensis (assembly GCA_030765045.1). Taxonomy (NCBI): domain Eukaryota; kingdom Metazoa; phylum Arthropoda; class Insecta; order Mantodea; family Mantidae; genus Tenodera; species Tenodera sinensis. The sequence continues at coordinate 209,735,284 of CM060964.1, read as the reverse complement.
ACTTATTCGTTTTTACTCCCCTTTTTCTGCTGGTCATGCAAAAGGAACGAAATTTTAAAGTCATCACAGAGCGACCAGCACTTAAAAGATTTGACTATCGCTTAAGCCTACTGTACCTACAAGGGAAGATGTAATAAAACCATTTCCCATAACTGTTTATCTCAATTATGATAAAGTAGATACAAGAATCAACTTTTGTAAGAAGAGTATGTTGAAAAATGGGCAGGGAAAGTTTATGTAAATGTTCCAGATTAAGTTTTTAAGAATTGCTTTGACATTAAACACGATCATTTTCACGCACACATAAACGTCTTGACCCTCTAAAGGCTTTGGGAATAACTTAAAATTGCACCTGCCCCAGGTGCGAATCGAACCCGACTTCCGCGTTAAGGAGATTGAGCACAGACAACTGTTAATCAATTACCATCTGTAGGTTAATTAATCCTGGAACATAAAGTACTTGCAATAGTAAGTCACCATTGGGGTAATTGTCTCTGATGTGAGACTGCCTTTGTGGTTTACCAGGAGAAATACGAACAGGTTTGAGAATTCAATGTCATTTTTGCAGGTTGTCACAGTAGCTTAATGGTTGGAGCACCCGCCTGGTAAGCGGAGGGTCTGTTGTTCAAATCGCAGCTGTGGCATTGCATTTTTAAGTTACAGTTCTACCTCTCAAATAGAAAACTGTATTAATAACTCGCATAAACAAGCTATTGTTGCGATTAGTGCAATGAATTAAGCGCTGACTTTTTCCCTAACAGATTTACGCATTGTAGTGGTTAGAGAAATTTGAATTAAAATTCGTTCTCTGTTTTTCGATTCCTAAACCGGGTTTGAGTTAAGTAACCGAGCGAGATGGCTCAGGCGGTAACGTCTGTGGCCGGCATTCAGGAATGTCGCAGGTTCTATCCCCGTGGCTGACCTTCCTCACCCATGGTTTCTTTCGGAGGCTTCCCAGTGTTTCCAGACAAATGCTGGGAAGGATTTCCCTATCCTTCCAATTTCTCTCCATTTCATTACATAAATCCTTTTACTTCATCCTTCTTCCCGTTAGGTTTCCCTCAGGGTTGGAAGCGTCGACGAGCGTTGCGGCAGCAGCATGACAGGGACATCAAATGCACTAGAAATCTAGTCCCCCGAATTAGAAGGCGAGCCACGGGTTTCCAGGGACCCCATGAGGGGAGGGGAGCAACGTCAACCTCCGCCGGGGTGCTTCCAACTGGGAAAATGTAGGGACCCGCCACCTGATCTGTCGTGGCTGCACTTAGGATCTATTCGCCTCATCCATCCTCCCGGGTGGTGCCCCGACAGAGGTGCTAAGTCCTCCTCCACAAGTTGTCATTGAGTCATTGAGCTGAGTATAAACACTTTATGTTTGCAAAATATCTACTTCTGTGTAATGAAACGGTTCTTCTTATTGTGATGTGATGCATTCATTGCAAGTATTGCATTGTGGCACCAACAATTCTTTGCGCTTATGTCTAATTTTCTTTGTGACTAGGTTTTATCTCTCTTCAGTCAAGTGTCTGGTTAAAGTTTGGGCTTCAAGAACAACAACAATAATAATGATAATAATAATAATAATAATAATAATAATAATAATAATAATAATAATAATAATAATAATAATAATAATAATAATAATAATAATAATAATAATAATAATAATAATAATAATAACAATAACCATCATCATCATAAAAAATAAGCAAAAATACAGCCTACATTCTTGTATGTCTCCAATTGAGGCGAAAAGGTGTGTCAAGGCCATCATTGATAGCATCTTCGTCACAGACACGCAAAGATCAAAGTTGCTCTCTAAGCAGATAACTCATAGAAGAGTTCCATTAATTTTTTTCTAGTTGATGCGCGATAAGACTGCTTGCGTGTTATTGCTCAATGTTAACAGCTGATTCTGCGTTTCAGGTTTTGAATAAAGGTTAAGTCTTTCCTGGCGAAGGAAATTTAGTATTCTGTTTCTCTTCTCTTAAGGCAAGCTGAAGGCATGTTACATTACAATTATGTTTCTACATTTGAGATTTATACATATAAATAGGAATAGTAAAAAGTCTAATGTGTTGTACTAACATGACTTTCTCTACTCCTGTACATACTATTCATGCAAGCACTTATTGCTTTATCTTCATGTCAGTCGAAATAAACATTTGCCGAAATTATCTTATTGTTAATTTTCTTTTACGCGCAAGGGGATTATGGGAATACAGTAGGCTTTGACCGATAGTCAAATCTTGTAAGGCTGCTCGCTATATGAAGCCTTTGAAATTCCGTTCTCTTTGCATAGGCAAGAGATACAAAAGTAACTACCTTCAATTTGAAGAAAGTTTTAAGTATTGCAAAATACACACACATAACAAGGAACTACTCCGAAATGGTTCACTCCACATCAGGACATCAGGACATAACTTGTGTATTTTAACCAGATCTACATTTCTGTGTAGTACGATTTGGTCTATATCACATTTTTGTATAATGAGATTTGGCCTATCTCTTACGGTTTACCAGTTATGCAAAAGTCATCAAGAGTAAAAGTACTTCATGGGCTATAGCCAGAAAATTCAAAATATACAGTTCATTTGCCATAAACATGTCTTAAACATATGACTTTTATTCAAGATGTTCTTGGGCTTCGAGCCATCAATCCCAACCACCTCAACAACAACGACGACATCCACACAACAAAAAGCCGCCCAGGATGTCCGACAAGCAGTCAAGGTCCTCCAAGTACTGAGAAACTCCCTGCCCAGTGGAACTTATAAACTACAAACGACGAGGGACTGTCTGAAGCTCTTCCTTCAACGGAAGCAGGACCCCAATCCTATGCAGCTCCTGACGGACGCCGGAGTGGAGAATTACAGCTTCACACACAAAAGTGACCAGCCTCTGCGATACGTTGTCAAGCGTCTGCCTGCAGACTTGCAGGTGGAATACCCCAAGGAGGATCTGGAGCAGAAGGGCTACACAGGCGTTTAGGTGCGACAGATGGTGTCCCGCGGCAGGCCTCTTCCAAGCTATCAGGTAAGCCTTAATAGAACCACCGAAAATCAGAAGCTTTTGCAGGAAAGAGAGGTGTGCCACATGATGGTCACCGTGGAGGTCCTCAAAAGTAACCAAAAATCACACAGTACTTTAACTGTCAACAGTTAGGGCACACTTTCAGAATGTGCAGTATGACCTCCCGGTGTGTCTTTTGCGGTGGCCTCCACCGCTTAGCTGACTACCCAAGAAAGGCAAAACAGGACGCTATATCCCACTGTGCGAACTGTGGGGAAGCGCATCCTGTCAGGTATAGGGGGTGTGAGATATTTCGAATGGAACGTCACCGCCATCAACTGGCAGCCGTAGCCAGGAACTCTCCTGGTACTCAACAAGCGTCACGACCCATCCTCTACCCGGCCCTGGTCAAAAGCGGCATTTCCTTTGCAGGAACCACCAGAGGGCAAAAGGCGCCCGTGCCACCCCAAAGTTGTCCCCCTCCACAACCCCAGCCCTCACAGGTGTCCCCCACAGACTTGGGAGGTTTAAGAGAAATGTTTAGCTTATTTAAAGACTTAAACCTCCCGGCGCTTCTTACAAAGTTGCAGCCTATCATCGCCAAACTAAAAAGCTGCAACAGCACCATAGAGAAGTTGGAAGCTATCATTTGTGTGGTGACCACCCTCTTCAAGTAAATGGCAGCTGTAAGGGTAGGCATAACTTTAACTCGCGCACTCCTGTGGAATGCCGATGGCACCCATAGGAAGCAGCACGAACTTGAAAATTACCTGCGGCGTAACAAAATTGATGTCGCGTTCATTTGCGACACAAAATTACAAAGAGGGCACACTTTTAAGCTTCAGGGGTATCAATTTGTTTATATTTTTGTTTTTACCACAAGGTAAAAGGCTCACACTGATATGACTAATGAAGTTAAAGGTTGGGGTATAAATGGAAAAAAAAAAAAAAAAAAAAAATACTGTCTATGTTGCCAGAATATGCGCTCAAAGTCAGATGCCGTGACACGGGTAGAGCGTAAATACTTGTGCAGTTCATTCGCTTTATTATTCTCAAGGGACTGTGTCCCTTCAACAGATCCTTGATTGCAAACAATTTAGCATATCCACGATTTTATGGAGAAGTGTAACGGGGAAGAACTCATTGTCATATTGTAAACATCCCTACAGTTCTCTAGATCACACATATCCTAAGCCATCCGCCACTCTCCCATTGGTGTCGAAGTTTCGTTGCCTGCTGTTAACATTTTGTTACTTGTAAGGTCAGTAAAGTTACCTGTTTGACATAGTTTCGATAACTATTTAATCTCTTCCAGCGAGCAAGCGAGTGAGTGAGTCACTGAGTGAGAGAGTGACTGCGAGTGAGTGAGTGAGTGAGTGAGTGAGTGAGTGAGTGAGTGAGTGAGTGAGTGAGTGAGTGAGTGAGTGAGTGAGTGAGTGAGTGAGTGAGTGAGTGAGTGAGTGAGTGAGTGAGTGAGTGAGTGAGTGAGTGAGTGAGTGAGTGAGTGAGTGAGTGAGTGAGTGAGTGAGTGAGTGAGTGAGTGAGTGAGTGAGTGAGTGAGTGAGTGAGTGAGTGAGTGAGTGAGTGAGTGAGTGAGTGAGTGGAGTTTAGGAGTTCATCGACAGCTAGGTCATTTGGGCCAGATTGACCTCTTACAGGATTTTAAAATACTTATCACTTAAGGATATTCCGATGTCTAGCAGATGTTATGTGGCTATAAAACTCGACAATATTGCAAACAGGTTGAGATAGTTCACGCTCTGAGCCGGCTTCCGCGCGTAAATAAAGCATAACCCACTCCCCCTCTTGACCTTTATCTGAACAATGACTAACAATTTTATTTTCCACATGTACCTCAAACCGAGCAAACACGACGAAAGGATGATGTAACATTTTGGCCGAGCAATAAGTACAACCGATAAGCTACTAGCCTAGAACAGTGTATAATGGAATGAATACCTTCAGTGTCTAACAAGGGCCTAACGATGTAGCTGTTTTGTGTTTAAATGTTAGAAAAATGGTTTGATTACATTACACCAGTATCCATCATTTGCAAAACGTACTTAACTTTAATGTTGAACAAGGTGATAACAATAGAATACAAAATGCGTTATTGCAGACTTAAAATGTATTTATTAGGAGTTAGCAGACACGAAACGTTTGTTTGTTTGTTTATTTACGCACGTTAGACATAACCACTCTGAAAGAAAAACCTGTATACATAGTGTCATCTAACAGTTTTGAAAGTTGATGCAATATCCTCGCTACTATGAATCATCGACCTCTGCAAGGTAAATACCATATTATGGTGTTCCCATAATCTGTGATCCCACGGAGAATGTTAGTATGTCAAGGTTGGTAGTGTCAAGGCCAATGAAGGGAGTGGGGTTGTATAGGAAAAGTTGTTGAGGAAGCGGTGGAAGTGCCCTCTCTTCGGTGTTAACCTGTGGTGTTAACCTTTCAAGGGAAAGGACATGTAGCATCACGCTTCTTCTGTGCTGTCCTCTCTTTGGAGGCAGACATTGGAACACCACGTCTATCCACGCACGATGTAATCACCAGGTATTCTTTATGTGAATTATTTTGAATTATGTAATTGTAGGTTTCTATTTAGTCTAAATTAAACGACTCCTTTTGGTGTTAGAACTCTCGTGTTTGGTTCCATAGGAAATGGAACCCCTTCCAGTAATTTCTGTTACCGATTAGCTCTACCACCTGACGTTAGCCCTAGTCGAGGCCTAATTAGTAGGTTTACGACTTATTTTTGGAGTCGCCGGGTAATAATGACAGATTAAGGCTGTAATTTTTTTTCTCCCCAAAAACTATAAGGAATGTAACGTAATTTTTCGGCCACCACGTGCGTGTGTAATAAAACTTTGGTCCCTTGGTAGGTTTATCCCCTTACTCTAAATTTTATTCCCCTCATAAAGTGAATTATATGTGAAATCCTGGTTAAAATGGTGTGCTTTTTCGTCAAGTTTTCAGTTTTGTTAGTATTTTGGCCGTTATACCCTTGAATTATTTTTCTTTCTTTCCATTACCGGGTTATGTCAGCATTGTTTATCACTATTAGGTATGTCTTGTGTATTCTATTTCCGCTGTTCAGATTTCTTAATTTTCACGTTTACATGTAAAAGTTTGAACTGCAAAAATTGTATTTTGCTCGGAAATACGTGACGCCACGTGGTTCCAGGTAACGGCTTAATATTCGAATTTTCAAGCCCAATTGTTATCTAGAACTCTAAAGTACTTTTGACTCTAATAATTTGTTGTATTATATTTATTGCCTATACATAATATTTTCATTTATAGTGTGGATTATTTGGATTTGAATGCAACGTTTTGTTCACGCGGAAAAATTCAAGATGGTCCTGGAGTTAGTAGTGGCCACGTGATATTACTAAAGTTTCTCTTTTGCCTAATGTTAAAGTCTGCACCAATATAAAACTTAAAAGTTCTTAAATTTTTGAAGTGTTAAATTACTTACTGTATATTCGCGTGAAATTTCAAACTTAATTCCCAACACGTGGCGTAATAAGAAATTTTCTCCCTCAATTCACTTTACTTTGTTTCACATGTTAAATGAATTGAATGCCTTAAATCAGCAGTTAAGTGTTATAAGTGATGTTTTAAAGTGACCAAGTGTTTTTTTTTTTTTTTTTTTTTTTTTTGTTTTTTTTTTTTTTTTCAAATAGTGATTTGAACGAGTGAATGTTAAAGTTGAAGCTTGGGTAGCTTGTTTATGCTAAAGAGCTGATTACCTTTCTAGGAAGTGCTAAATCTTTTGGTCACTATTAACAGTAATGTGTTGAATTCTAGCGTTCGGTTCCAGTAAGTGGAACCTTTCCTATGCGCCTAGAAATCTGTGGACTCAGTTGTTAGTTTGCCTCAGCGTTGACTTTTTGTATTTTTTTAACATTTATTTACCAAGTTCTGTTTTAAAAGATGAGGGAAATTGTTTGAGTACATACAGAACATGTATAATTCATAGACCAATTTTAATATGCTTTTATATAGTGTATAGTGAATCTTTTTGAAACATGGTATTTATCATGGGTTTTAAGATTTTTCAACCCTGTGAGGAGAAAAGAGAAATGTGCGAAGGTTTTGCATTAATATTTTGGCCCATTTGAAATCATCAAACAAATTACCCCTATTACTTATATTGTTGGTCGTCCCCATGCACCCCGCACTAAGCATCAAAGTGTCTATTTTCAGGGTTTACCCATACTATTATCCTGTAGGCCCATATAGACTACACATGTCTGGCAAATTGCATATAGTAAGCATGGTAATTTCTTTATTTTACGATTTGAAAGTTTTAGTCTTCATGTGTTATTGGTTAAACTATGATATGCTTTAGTGAGCCTCAGGTCTTTTTCTTTAATGTGCATTATAGTATAGTCATGCAAAAGAAATTTGGAGTTTTTGGCTGGAAATTTTAATTATCAATACAGTGAGGTTATGAAGTGTTAATGACTTTTTCTTTATTCTGTTTCAGGCAGCATTGAATAACATTTCTGGATGATAATAAATGTGATAAAATTGGATTTTAACTATCATATACATTTTGGACCTCAGTTTAATAATGCTTATACATTTTAATAAATTGTGATTAAATTCATTTCACCCTTTCAGGTATTTTGGTGCTATTGTATGCCTATTTCTTTGTTGGTTGTTGTGTGTATGAAGTTGCCTTGGGAGATGCTGAAATGTGCCCCAAGGGCTAATGTGTGTATCTTGATGTTTTTGCTTCAAGGAAGTACTGAAATGTAGCCTTGAATGCGGTGGTGTATAACATGAGGTTGTGCAGAGTTGCTGTACGTGCCTGCTGCAATGTGGGGAATTTTTAGTTATAGGTAGGTGTTTACTGTTTGAGAGGTACTTCGCAGTAAAACCTGAATTGCCTGTCGGTGTTGCTACGCCGTGCCTGGGATAGCGTGGCAGATGGATTTTCTGCGAATTAATAGTTGAATTATGTATGAGTGTGTTGCAACTATTTTGTCCTCTTTCTTAATAGCATCATGATACTGCATGAACGCGGTGTGATAATTCTCCGGACAGAATGTTCTGCTTGGTTAATGTTCTTGCCTCTTAATACAATTTGGTTACAATTTTTGTTTTGCTTTTTTTCAGTATTTTGAAAGTTTATTAATCATACCTCACATGGGTTGTTACCATTTGTTTTCCTTTTACTAACTGTATAAATTATATCAGTCATGTAATGAAATGCCAATGTCTTCCATATTAGAAGGTATTTTTCTGAGGGGTCTAACGTGAAGTTACATGAAGTGCTACTGGATTTTGAATAGGAAATGTGATTTCTATTGATGTATTCAGCACTTGGATGTACATTTCAATAGGTAAACAAATGACACATTGATTCTCAGTGTAAACCTAAGTGATGTTTATTTGGCACATATATACTCGTATATTCATCATTCCTGGCTCTGCTACTTCTTAAACCAATGTTATTACTCCTTGGTATGAATATGAATGTGTGGCGCATGCTCCTGTGTGGTGTGTTGTGTTGGCTATTACTCTTTTAACATTTATGTGATATATCATTTTATTGTATTGATTTATTACTGTTAGGGGCTTAGGACTTTTGATGTGCTTGTGTTGGGTGGAAATGATACGTCTGAGAGCTCTCTGGATAATGGTTTATGAACACGTGCATTTTGTGCATGGAAAGTTGATGAGCTCACGTTAAACTTTTGTGTATTTTTTTCAAGTTATACTGCATAGTTTGTGTGGTTAGTCAAGTAGTTAATTCGGTTAAACGCATCTTGATTTTGCATGATTTAGGAATGTTTTTTTTGTTATATTTAACCGATATTACTGACTCCATGTATAAAGTTAATTAGATCTTATTGGTTATAAGAAAAAAATAATCCATTGAAAGGTACATTATAGCACTTTCGAAAACGACTAGTCTCATATTGTGCTTATTCAGATAACTTGATGTTATCTCTTATGGTTAAGTTGTAAGGCACTATTGTAATGTTTTCCTGTCAATTTAAATATACGATTTTGTTCAAGGGGTACCCCATAGAGTTGTATAAGTTACATGAGTAAGTTGGCCACATACTTCATTTATCGCTAAGCTTTGAACATTATTTTGTATTGTTATTTTGGTTTACTGACGTCAGTTTCAAAATTATAAATAACAAACATTGTATATTTACCTACAATTGATTTTTCACATCAGTCACTGTTAGTTTTACTCTATTGTTTGCTTTCCGTTGTTTGTGTCAAATTCCTATAGATTTGTAAAGGCTTGTTTATTATGTACTTCATTCCTGATACTGCAGTAAAATTATTCTAGATCACGTGTACGTTATTACCAGTGCTCGGAGCCTCAGATTAGAGCCAAGTGGGAGACATAATATCCTCCATCACCTGATACTGCAGCACACCCTACTTGTGGCCAGTATTGCCATCTTTAAGGTACGACCGAAGTAATGGCTAACCTTCCGGAGTGGTCACCTTAGTCTTCGGGCGTGAGGATTGGCTCCCACACCACAGGATGGAGCATTAAGAGGTCGACAAGCCTGATCGGCCTTCCTTATTAAGGACCATTTTTGAGACTGCACCATGTGCCAGTGTGGAGTGTTGGTGACCACCCAAAATGTTAAGTTGAAGACTGCACTATCTGTTGACGTGCGAAGTGTTGTGTAAGGACTGTGAAGTACTGTGATGCAACTTTGGCTCTTCATATGTGATTCTCTCTGGGGACTACATTGTAATTCTTTTCGTCTGTGGTCTTATACATGTATTACCTACTAGTCATCAACATTGTCATCGATATTTAAGAACTTCTTTCTTGCTAAGATGTATATTTCTTTTTTACAAGCCTATATTATTTAAATGTAACTTTTCTTTTGTAAATTTTTACTGTCGACGGGGACGTCGACTGTTTGTGACCCGGGGGAGATGTGGTGTTCCCATAATCTGTGCTCCCATGGAGAGTGTTAGAATGTTAAAGTTGGTAGTGTCAAGGCCAATGAAGGGAGTGGGGTTGTATAGGAAAAGTTGTTGAGGAAGCGGTGGAAGTGCCCTCTCTTCGGTGTTAACCTTTCAAGGGAACGGACATGTAGTATCACGCTTCTTCTGTGCTGTCCTCTCTTTGGAGGCAGACATTGGAACACCACGTCTATCCACGCACGATGTAATCACCAGGTATTCCTTATGTGAATTATTTTGAATTATGTAATACTAAGTTTCTATTTAGTCTAAATTAAACAACTCCCTTTGGTGTTAGAACTCTCGTGTCTGGTTGTATAAGAAATGTAACCTCTTCCAGTAATTCCTGGTACCGATAAATTATTTTGAATTATGTAATGTAAGTTTCCATGTAGAGTCTAAGTTAAACGACTCCTTTTAGCGTTAGAGCTCACGTGTTTGGTTGTACAGGACATGTAACCCCTTCCAGTAATTTCTAGTACCGATTAGCTCTACCATCTGATGCTACCCCCTAGTCGAGACCTAATTAGCAGGTTTACGACAATATCTGTCTCATGTTCTGGAAGAAACTAAAATATATCCACTAGAAAGGGCATATAAAAAGTGAAGTTTCAAAATGTATTACAAATATTGAGATCTGGTTTCAATTAAAGCAATAACTTCCATTCCACCCAGTAATTGTATCTGTAGTGAAACCGTAATTCTTTTGTGTTAATTTTCATTTCAGGATAAGTAATTGGTAATATCTTGTGTGATTGACCATCATGAAGCAAAAAAATAATCGCATTAAAAAAAAAAAGTTCGTATGTTCATTTACCTTCTCACGCAGAATAACCGATTCGATTGTTATGAAACTTACTATAGAACATACGAGTATATTACAGCATATACAGCATCTTTAGTTACGTCCTCAGAGGCTAGGGGTTCAAATTGGACGTAAATGATAATCGTGTTGTTTATCAATTAGTTTTTAAAGCATTATTTTACAAACGTTTAGAACCACAATATTTATAAAGCATGTTTCACAAAAATTCAAAGACTGGTGTTTATATGTAAACCGTTACCCAAACAAATAGTGCAGTTCCAATCGCATTCCAAGCATAAGGATTTCGCACGTTTGTGTACTGCTAAGTCTTTTACTTACTTTTAATTTTTATTAACATTTTGGAAACATTTTTGTTCAGGAATTTCAAAACAACGCTTGTTGAGTAAGTTCACAGGTACGAGAAGGGACGAGGAAATTGAGAGTGGTTTACAATGGAACTGAAGCATACCGGGAAGAGGACAAGAAAGATAAGTAAGAGGGGGGGTTGAGGCAAGAAGAAGATGCAAATTTTAAGCAAAAACGCGAGTAAAACTCAATGCAATATAAAACTGCAAATGGTCATACTTCAATTATACGTTTGCGAAGTAAAGTAATTTATTAAAAGATTTATTGCGATATTCTCACTGCCCCTAGAAACTTGGTCACAGAATTTCGGAATATTAATTTCTCAAAACTTATACTTTGCAGAACTCATACCGAGAAAATGGTATAGAGAAAATAATCTCTTCATAGATTTACAATCTATCGCCTAATCTCAGCCAATTTATCACTTTAGTTACAATAATGATTATCAGCACTTCATTAGGTCTTTGTAACAATATATCTTGTTTTCGTTGCCTCAGTAGGAATAGGAGTTCTAATCCGAACAGAATTTAGCCAGCCTGTATAATTTGTATCGCTTTACTTTCTCTTTATATTCTTTATTTAACTGATGAATATTTCAATCGATACAGTAAGTAAATGCTTAGCTAAATCGTTCAAATTGAACAAGAAGAAATAAGTATATTCTTAAACAGTGGTGTGCAATTATTACATTTAGGCCAACAAACTTACTGTTGGTGTTTTTAAACACACAAACTGTGTATGGGCAATGTTTGAGAGCTAGAACTAGAACTTAACTGTGGCATTGAATTTTAAGTTCCACTTCTACCTATCAAAGTGGTATAAAATATCCTTAAGGAAAATGCTTTCGGGAGCTTCAATCTGTACTATCTTAATTCCTTCCTTGTGGTTTTATTCAGTCACATTTGGAAATCCATTTCACTTTCCATTCAAAACTCCAGAGAGAACCATCCATCACGAAACAAGATAAAGAGAGCACTTAATGTGAAATAAACTTTACAAGCACTGCTTTTCGTTTTCTCTCCGCTTCCTGTTTACGATAATCTATTTCGCCAATCTTCATCTCTTTCGTTGCTTCTCTTCCTGTTGTTCTTATACTTCTTCTCCCCTTACCTTTTGTTTCCATTCGGTTGAATGCAACAGTGCCAACAGCACTTTGCTATTTCATTCACGAGGAGTTATCGGTCTTGTATTGTGAGAGTGAAGTTGACACTTCTGTTACCAATAACAAATATATTTGTATATGTGACGTGTGTAGGAAAACTCCCCAGTATTGACAGAAGCGTTTGGGATTTTGTTCGTAAAATAAAAATAACACGAGGCTACAACATTTTCCCGGTTTTGACGAAAATTGAGGATTTATATGGCAAAAAACGCGCTGATTTCGAAAGTGATAAGTTTTTCCACAACTACCATTTCTATGCAATTCGAAATTTTATTAATTAAGCTAGACACTAGACCTATACAGTAATATGTATCTATGTATGTAGATAGGTATGAAAATATAATTATGATTTTATTATAGGTCTATAATTTTGTAACTTAAGATGAATAACACTCATTGTGGATCTTCAGAGCGTAAATACTGTATATTTACAAAATAAGCCACCCCTTATGTTCTTCCGTGATGAGCTGATAACTAGCGTGGACTGTTTGAGTGCGAACGGCTAATATTTCTCGTATACCAGGTGAGTCAGCCGCGCCTTATTTTTTTTTGGAAGGTAGGCCACCCATCTAACGGCATGTGCGCCTTAGTCCAGTTTTGCGCTTACTAAAATGTATTGCTTAACGTTCTTAAAGAGAGGAATGCGCAAAATTGAGAGCAACAGTGCTTTTAAGGGACAGAACGTACTCCTCGCTGAAGTACACCTCAAAAACATATGACTCGTTTACTGAGAGCGAATTCCGGTTTCCAGCCGATTTTACAAACTTTTTATTAGAGTATACATAGCAACGTAATTCAGTAATCGCCTCGGAAAAATGGACCTATCATATGAGTACACTAACAACGTCAGCTAAAAAGAAAATGCCGGATTCTTGTACTTAGAGCAGGGGTTGGCTGTCAAAAATTAGGAAAAATTTAGACACGCCTCATCCATCATGGACCCGTACAGGCAAAACGGACATATTAAATAACAGTTTATTTGCATTTTTGCGTGAACTACGCCTCGTGCATCTCAATTAATATGCGTAACAGCTTTTACCATTTAAGTAATAATATTAAAACGCCCAGTAAGTGATTAAAACTGTCTTAAAAGGCTAAATCAAGCCGGGAAACTTGCGAGGTGGCAATGGCATAGCGCCAGGCATACAGGTCCTACTATTGGACGTGGTACGTGCTTTCAGGAAGTCTCGAAATAACTGAATAGGATTGTGACGGGTCCTCTGCGCTTAACTCCCAATGACACAGGTTCGAGTCTCAGCGCTGTAAATATTTTTTTTTATGTTCTTCAAAACTTGGAAACCGAATTCACAATAATCTAATTATGAAGTCCCTGAGGATTTAGGACATAATTTAAATCGTTTTTGGTTGTCTGCATTTTTAATAGCACAATAATTCATTGTGTGCAAAATTGAGTTTAACTTCCATGTTAAACTTTGAGAATGTAATTTCCTTGCTTTCTGTGTTCAAATGTGTATGAATGATCCTTATTTCAATTGTACCTACCTATAAGTGTGTTTAAACAACTACATAATTGTAGTTCACCAATAAAGAAACATCAAACAATGTCATAAAACATAAATAAAACAATAAAAATGAATATAACAGTTTTCAGAATAATAGTTTGTAAATTGTGAGGATTGCACGGTAAAAAAAAAAATAGTAAATGTAGGTGATTCGAACCACCTTCACAGCAGACATTACTTGGGAGTCTTGCGCCCGTTCCAACTGAGCTACCTAGTAACGTGTGAGCTAAACATTCCGTTTAAGATGTAATATTCGCTGGTTCCAGTGAACATTTGCAGAAGTGCAAACATCAGCTGTCTAATTACGAATATATTTAAAAGCGATGTGATAACATCTATATTAGTACTAATTTCATCGATTGTTTAACATCCATGTTAAATACGCGGGTAGAACCTGGTAATGGGATCGATGTTTTCATGTTGGACTATAAAATGCGGATTGCATAAAACTCGAGAATAAAGGGCAGCTGACTCACCTGGTATATCTCTGCGCGACCATGTCCAGGCAATAGAGCTTTCAACCACTGAATCTTAGGCAAACATCCGTTAATTACTCACCCTTATAAAATATATCTGAATTTAGTTGCTTCTTAGTCACCAGAAAATTCCAATGTTGATGAGTATTTCCCAGCACACAGTGTTGAAGACAAGTCAGCATTTTAGAAGAGTTGAATGACTTTGTAAGACCAACGAAAAGAGCAAATTACTAGGATCGAGATTAAAAGAGAAAAATATGCTTGGCCCAGACACCACATTTTCCTGGTATAGGAATAGAGATAAAGAACTTACCAAGTTCTTTAGGATGGAAGACCAGCTTGCAGCGATGTACCACGTTTAATTCAACAACTGGGAAGACCAACATATGATAGTAACGACTGGAATTTATTTATTGATGCTTAAAAACGAAGCCTAAAAGCCGTTTTATTGCACAATGGAAGCGAATTTGTCTCAATACCACTTGCACATTCTGTTTTCCAGAGAGTCATATGGAAATATTGAAACCATTTTAGAAAAGATTAATTACCAGGAACATCAATCGCTATTGTGCGGGGACTTAAGGTATCCAGTATCTTACTAGGGCAACAAGGAGGTTATACAGAATACCCATGTTTTTATGCGAATGGGACAGTAGTGATAGGGTTAAACACTGGACAACGAGAGAATGGCCTAAGAGAATGAGTTTAACACCAGGAGAAAAAATAACCGTAATTCGTGCCAGTCTAGTCGATCCAAAGAAAATATTATAGCCTCCATTGGATATAAAACTAGTTATTATGAAACAATTCGTGAAAGCGTTGGGCAAAAATGGTTCGTGTTTCAAATATTTGAGTAGTAAATTTTCTGTGACGTCTGAAGCTAAGATAAAAGAGGGCGTATTTGATGAACCTCAGAGAAGGCAGCTAATGAAAAACAGTGCATTTTTGGATGTCATGAATGATAGAGAACTCAAAGCATGGGCTGCTTTCAAAAAAGTAGTCAATAAGTTTCTGGGAAATACAAATGATCCGCAACATGAAGTAATTGTGAGAAATATGTTAGAAAAGTTACGAATACTTGGGTGTAATATGAGTTGAAAACTTCACTTTTTGTATTCGCATCTACACTATTTTCCTGATAATTTAGGATCCCTCGGTGATGAACAAGGTGATAAGATTCCATCAAGAAATCAAAGAGATGGAGAGGAGATATCAGGGTGGGTGGAATGTTGCGATACTAGCAAACTACTGTTGGTGATTGGAAAGTGAAATCGCTCAACCAGACTATAAATGTAAATCAACGCAGCCATTTTTCCGGGCAAGGAAAACGTAGCTTCATACCCTCTTTTACAGGCATGTAGGTATTTATTTTTATTGTTTACTAAGAACTTTTCATTCTTTATTTATTTTATTACGCGCCTTTTTAACATCAAACATACCATTTTTCATTATATTCATTATAATATTTAGTGATTTGTAAAAAGAACCTTACGTGATAGAGAAAAAGTGTAATCACCATTCAATTTAGCACATCTAAATTAGTTAATATCACCTTTCAGATCTCACACCGGCGGGGGAAAAATTCTGTTTTGCAGGTTAGTGTGACCTACATGCACTGTTCATTCCTCAAAATCTACAAAGCGTTTTCACGCCGACTGCTTAATATTCTTACTTTCTCTATTACGGTTAGTAAAGTAGAAGTAGTATTGTATTCCACCCATAAATTCGATGTCGAGATTTCATCGGAAATATGTTTTGAGGACCCCTGAATCCAAAAAAAAAAAAAAAAAAAAAAACATTTTTATAAAAAGGTTCCTCGTGTGTGTGTGTGTGTGTGTGTGTGTGTGTGTGTGTGTGTGTGTGTGTGTGTGTGTGTGTGTGTTTGTGTGTTTGTGTGCCTGTGAGCAGAATAACATAAAAACGAAGTCAGTTAAAAACCAAAGTTGGTATAAAGTATAATGTCTCTCAAGAATGCGACACGAAGTTTTTGAAGAAAATTCCTCCACCATAAAGTACACTTTACAAGGACAATTTTTTGAAAATTTTGATTTTCTAGAAAATGGTCGTAACGACTGATTAAAATACCATATGTTTGAGATATTTTTATGACAAATGAAATGTATATCCTGAATTTTCAAGCCATAGCCCATTAAGATCTATTTACTCTCAATGACTTTTGCATAACTGGTACACCATAAGAGATAGTTCAAATCTTACTATAAAAATGTAGATCCTCCTAAAACTCACGATTTTTGTGTAAATAATTTTTTTATTTTATTTCGGAGATATTTTTTGGAATTTGTGTGAGTTTTGGAAAAAGGTGAACTAGTGGAACATCCCTATTCATTTTTTATATGTTAACCGTGCAAAGAGAACCTAATTTGAACGCTCTAAAAGATTTAACTATCGCTCAAAGCCTACTGTATCCCCAATATTCCCGTTCCACGTGCATGAAAACGAGCAGGAAAATAATTTCTGCAAAAGTTTATCTCAACTAATTTTTACTTTCTCTGCTGGTAAGTAGAGGAAGTTTTGTTTTCCATCCAAAAATTCGATGCGGAAAGGAAAGTTCATCTTAAGTATGTTTTGAGACGTCCTGAATAAATAAATAAATAAATAAGTAAATAAAAAAAAGTTTTTACAAAGGTCCGTGTGTATGTGTGTGTGTTTGTGTCAGTCTGCATGTCTGTTAGTCTGTGACAACATAACTCAAAAACGAAAAGTCGTTTGAAAACCAAAGTAGATATTTAAGCCCCACCCTAAACTACCTTTTAGATGTAACATTTTTCTAACAGTCTGATTTTCTTGAAAATGGCTCTAACGATTTTGATTAAAATGGCATATGCTTAAGATATTTGTATGACAAATGAAATGTGTATTTTGAATTTTCTGGCTATAGCCTATGTAGTTCTGTTTACTCTGGATGACTTTTGAATAACTCGTAAACCGTAGGAGATAGACAAAATGTTACTCTACAAAAAGTGCAGATCTCGCTAAAACACACACTTTATGTCTGAATAAATGTTTTGTAGAGTAAACCGTTTCGGAGATATTCCTTTTTATTTGTGTCAATGTCGGAAAGCTTAGAACTTCCGTGAAATGGAACATCGTTGTTCATTTTTATATGTTAAGCATGCAAAGAAAACGGGATCTCAAAGCTTTAAAAGATTTGACTATCGCACAAAGCCTACTGTATTCTAATAGTACCCTTGCACCTACAAGGAAATAAGCATTAAGATAATTTGTACAAATGTTTATCTCAGCTAATACAAAGAAGATATAGGAATCAGAGTTTGTAATAATAGTTAGTACAAGAGTAGAGAAAGTGATGTGAGTGCAACACATCACACTTTTTTATATGTAAACAGTGCAAAGGAAAGGGAATATGAAAGCTTTAAAAGATTTTACTATCGCTCACAGGCTACTGTATTTATATATCCCCCCTGTACCTACAAGGAAATAAGCAATAAGATAATTTCTGAAAATGTTTTTCTCGACTAACATGAAGAAGATAGAGGAATAAGAGTTTGTAAGAACAATTGCTACAAGAGTAGAGAAAGTCATGTGATTGCAACACATCAGATTTTTCATTGAGTAGCCCAGAGCAATACGGATTTATTGTTTATGGAATTTGGCTCTCTAACGAGGTCATAAACTAATGATGCATGCATGCTGGTGAATAGACACTTCACCATATTTGACGTACCAGTGATTAGTGCACTTAATCAGTATTCATTAAACTGAAACATATGGGGAAAACTGAGCCGATGGTTCTGAAAATGTGTAACAAATTTGCAAAAGTAACTCAAATAGAACACAAAATAAGATTTTTCAACCTTCGGAAGGAGAGGTAATATAGGTTGTATTGATAATGCATTACTAAGACCGCTAAGCTCAATCACAGTATTACAGTATTTAAATCAGAGCTCAACATTATTGCATTTTTAAAGGAAAAAGAATGGATTGCGAACGAAAGACTTAAGTTGTTGTTTTTTTTTTTTTAAAGGGGCGTGGGTGAGCTTTAGCAAGTAGTCCAGCGTGCAACATTATAGACTTCCGAGAATACGGTAAAAGTCCTGAAAAAAATTCTGATGTGTTACACTCACATGACTTTCTTTACTCTTGTACTAACCATTCTTACAAATAACGTGCTAGTTGAAATAAACATTTTCAGAAATTATCTTATTGCTTATTTCCTTGTACGTGCAAGGGGAATATGGGAATACAGTAGGCTTAGAGCGATAGTCAAATCTTTTAAAGCTTTGAAATTGCGTTCTCTTTGCACGGCTAACATAAAAAAGATGAATAACGATGTTCCATTTGACAAAAGATTTTTTCCAAATCCCGCACAAATAACAAGGAATATTTGCAAAATGGTTCACTCTACAAAAAAAAAAAAAAAAAAAAAAAAAAGTAGGGTTTGGTCTACGGTTTACCAGTTATGCAAAATTCATTCAGAGTAAACAGAACTACATGGGCTATAGCCAGAAAATTCAATATATATAATTTATCATAAAAATATCTTAAACATATGGCATTTTAATCAAAATCGTCAGAGCCATTTTTGAGAAAATTAAAATTTTCGAAAAATTTTCCACGTAAAGAGTAATTTAGCATGGAGGAACTTTCTTCAAAATCTTCGTCTCCCATACTTGAAAGATATTAAACTTAAATACCAACTTTGATTTAACAGCCCTTTCGTTTTAGAGTTATGCTGTCCACAATCTGACAGATTCTTTCTCTCTCTTTCTCTCTCTCTCTCGCGCGCACACACACACACACACACACACACACACACACACACACACACTCATTCACATACATATGCGGACATTTTTCTAAAAATGCTTTCTTTTAGATTCAGAGGGCCTCAAAACCTATATTTACGGTGAAATCTCGACATCGATTTTTTGGGTGGAATACAATACTTGCTCTAGTTACTATCTGTAGTAGAGAAGGTAAAAACTATACATGCACTGTATAGAATCATTAGAAGAACGAAGAACAGCAAAGAAGGACAACCTTATTCAGGTCCCTTAGGAACTCACTAAAAAACCTATACCAATATTATAAAGCGAGACAATTTGTCTGTGTGTGTGTATGTGTGTGTGTGAGTAGGCGAATTCCATAAACATTCAGTTGATTTTCATATTTCTTTCACCATTGGAAAACGCAATTCGTTCTGGTGGACATAGAACTATAAAGCACGTAATTTCATTTCAACAATTATTGCAATATTAAAAAGGATCTTAGAAAGACATTGTATCTGTATACGAACACATGGGAGTTATAAAAGAACACGCACGTGAAGAAAGCCTAGAATTTAAAATTTTCTGCTATTCTACAGAATATAAATATGAGATTTGTTGCTCTGGCTGGGATATTAAAACGCCGATTACATTTCATTGCAAGGAATATAGTTGGCCATACTGTATCACTCCAGCAAACAGAAGACAAAGTTTTTAAAAACCGAAAACGAATCCTGTGTTATATCTGCTTAGTTGACATTTAGCAAATACCATCTCACGTGTATGTGGTAAAACACCAGCGCAACCTCTGAGCAACTTTTATTCTAATTTTATTGGTGTATGTGCTGAAGTTTCTTGATGTCCAAACATTCTAATAACACTCATATAAGCAGGTTTTGTTGTATTTCCTTTGTATTTATATATTGTCATCGAGTTTGTTATCAGGGTGTGCCAAATATTTGTATAAAGAGAGACAACTACTAACATCAGAAATCACTGAAAGGACACTTTGTATTAACTGAGGTTATTTTTCTCGTAGATCATATGTCTCTTCGAAAATGGTGAATTTGATGGTCTCAGAGTGCGGGATCCCATTTCATTCGATATTTCAAGGGTTGCTGCATTATGCGAAAATCATGTAACTTTAATGTCACTAAATCGAGCTTCGAGTACTGATGGGTTGAGCAGATCCAAGCCGAGAGAAGACAAAGTTGCTTCGGTCACGTTAGGAATTTTATGAAAGCAGTATTAAGAAATTATGCTACATATCTAAGTAGAAATTGCACAGATTTGTTGTACTTGGAGAATATCATACTGGCATTATTTGCCTAAGAACTGGACTGAAACCTCATGAAATTATCGCACACACCTTTTTAAATCTTATATTTTTGTAAGTTGAAGCATCTCAGGACATCTATTTCCACTGAAATGTAGACATTAAATTTTTGGGCGGAGAACAATATCTACCTCTCCTACCTACTACAGGTAAGAGATAGAAAAAGTAAGTAATAGTAAGGTATTCCAATGATGCAACATAATATAAAATTCAAAATATGAGAGCAAAAGCATCTAACATCCTGTGGTGCTGCAACTCGCAAAGGGCCTGAGTCTGCCAACCCGACTTCCGAACTCACGCATGGCAGACGTGGGGGATTTCCAACCGAAATGGGAAGGTGATGTGGTCAGTATCCAGTTGGAAAGTTGGCTCACTACCTAACGCAGCTGTTCACTTTCCTCTCGATGTTGTCCTATAACCGGGATGTAAAATTAGTTCTCATAAGCGGCAAATGCTGGGGAGGCACCCGAAATTTAGACCTGGAACGTTTTCTTCGCAAATTATGATTAAATTTCATGCATTCTCAGTGTCCTTCACCTCTAGTGTCGTACGCAGTAAGAAGGGGCACCAAACACTCCTAAACATTCTGATGCGTTATATCCATAAAGCTTTCTACATCTATTCTTCAACAAACTAATATTAAAAAGTATTCTTCTTCTAACTATTTCATCATTAATCGAAATGTGTGATGACTTTGATATATATTCCCTTCTGTTTGCGTGACCATGAGGAAACACAAATCACGATTTTCCACTTGAAAAATCTGGTGTTGCACTCACATGACTTCTCTACACTTGCACTAACGATTCTTACAAACTCTTGTACCTATATCTTTTTCGTGTTACTTGAGATAAACATGTGTACAAATTATCTTATTGCTTATTTCCTTGTAGGTACATGGGAATTTGGAAATACAGTAGGCATTGAGTGATAGTCAAATATTTTAGAGCTTTGAGATCCTGCTCTCTTTGCACACTTAGCATATAAAAAATGAACAACGATGTTCCATTTCATGGAACTTTCAAGTTCTCCGAAAGTGACACAAACAACAAGGCATACGTCCAAAGTGGTTCACTCTACAAAAAAACTTATTCAGACATAAATTGCGTTCTTTAGCGAGATCTACAGTTTTTGTAGAGTAACATTTTGCCTATCCCTTACGGTTTACGAGTTGTTCAAAAGCCATCCAGAGTAAACAGCACTACATAGGCTATAGCCAGAAAATTCAAAATATACATTTAATTTGTCATAAAAATGTCTCAAACATATGTCATTTTAATCAAAATCGTTAGAGCCATTTTCAAGAGAATAAAAATTTTCGAATAATTTTGCATGGAAAGGGTAGTTTAGGATAGGGCTATTTTCTTCAAAATCTTCGTGTCGCATCCTTGAAAGACATTAAACTTAAATACCAACTTTGGTTTTTAACCGACTTTTCGGTTTTCAGTTATGCTGTTCACAGACTGACAGACACACAGACTGACACAAAAAAGCACACACACAGACTTTTTTCTAAAAATGCCTTTTTTGGGTTCAGGGAGTCTCAAAACATATATTTTCGGTGAAGTATCGACATCGAATTTTTGGTTGGAATACAATACTTCTATTTAACAGTAGAGAAAGTAAAAAACGTGTAAACATTTTGAAATTTAAAATAAAGGTCTAAGAATATCTCGAAAACGAGTAACGTCACAAAAAATCAGTTTGGCCTAAATAGTGTCCTTAGCTAGATCCACACATTCTGCCGTAAGATGTTGTCTATCTCTTACGGTTTACCAACTATATAAAACGCATTGAGGATTGAGAGGAATTCATAGGTCAGTCCCAGAAAATTCAAATTAATTATATCTTCTATTTGTTGTGAAAATATCTTGAAGATATGCTATTTTAATTAAAATACCAACGGAATTGTTTTCATGCAAGCAATAGTTTGGTTAGAGAATATGTTGTTCTGAAATTCTTGGTGTCACATATTTGGAAGACACAATACTTAACCCGTTTCTGCCTGAATTAATTTTCACTTCTGAATTTTACAAATTGCATATTAGTAATGGAAGCACCAAACACTGACCTGTTCTCATGAAACCTGCCTAAATATCATTAATAGAGTAATCTCATCTGAGAGACATTTCAAAGGTGTGCATTGTGCCGACAAGAGAAAACAGTGGCAGACTGTTACGTGACATTCCTATCGATGTGTGTGCTAGGCAGAAATGAGTTAAGTGCCAAGGTAGGTATTTATTATACTCTTCGTTTTCGTGTTATGCTAGTCAAATACACACTCACACATGCAATCACACGTGGATCTTTTTCTCAAAATGCATTCCGATTTCAAAATGTATATTTCCGGTGAAATCTTGGTATCCAATTTTTGGATGGAATGGAATATTTCCTCTACTTGCTGTGAGTATGAAGTAGAGAAAGTAAGAAAAAGACGCATATTATTGTAAAAATGCCTTTTTTATTGAGATTAAAATAATCTCAATATCCAACTTTTGGTTGGAATGCAATACATCCTCTGCCTACCAAATATGCGAAAGAGAAAGTAAAGCTTGTGTAATATGATGTGCTCGCTGTTTGAGACGTGCGCCCTCACTTTAAGTTTCGCAATACCTTCAAAGCAAGACATTTGAAGATAGTATTTCAGGAATGTTAAGTCCTCAATGAAAAGTTGAACCCATGGATTAGGGACTGTTTTCTTTTTCCCTTCTTAGTAGTACACTCAATATATTACAGCTGAAATCAAATGATTATCCGGTTCAAAGTTACACGCCACAAAGTTACCACCAGCACTGTTACCTCTTAAATCTCTGATGATGCATTAACGTAGTTATCTATAGTCAACGCTAATGATCTTCCTATCTACATGCCACAAATATAGGCATGCATACTCTGTATAATTAATCCTTAGTTAGCAAGATCTGTGTATAATGGCCCCCAGTTCCTCGTGATCTCGAACCAGATTGTATCAGTAAAGGGATTTAATTGTTGATATGGAATTAGTAACACACGCTGGCTATTGCGATTCGCCTATTTATTTACCATTATATGTAGAAAATACAGCTGGGGCTTCATAATACATTTTGATGAACGTACGCTTCAAATGAAGTTATTTTTGCTTTAAAAATAGCTCCTGTGTTGCAGCCACACAGCTTCCCACATCCAATACCATTTCATGTATTTTCCCTTGATTATTATTCATACAAATGGCGGATATATTACATTCATATAAATTTCTAGCCACTATTTTTCAAAGTATTCTACAGAACAAAAATTATGTGTTGCACTCATATGACTTTCTCTATCCTTGTACAAACTATACATGCAAACGGTTATCCATGTATCTACTTTGTGTTAATCGAGATAAAAATGTGCAAAAATCATCTAATTCTAATTTTCTTATAGGTGCAAGGGGAATATGGTAATGGCATAGGCTGTAAGTAATTTTTTCTGTAGTAAGATTTTGTGTTGTCTCTTACGGTTTACCAATTATGCAAAAGTCATCCAGAATGAGCAGTGAGTGGTGAGTTAATGAGTGGTGAGTTAGTGGGTGAGTGAGTAAGTGAGTGAGTGACTGAGTGAGTGAGTGAGTGACTGAGTGACTGAGTGAGTGAATGAGTGAGTGAGCGAGCTAGTGAGTGAGTGACAGAGTGAGTGAGTGAGTGAGTGGAATTCAAGGACCGTCGACAAGTCATAACGAAGAGGACTTCTGAGAAAATGTGCAGTAATTGTTTTAATAGCTATTAAACTGTTGCTCCTAGCGTCACTCTACCAGTAAACAGATATCCTTTTGCTGACGATTTGTCAGTACAACTCAGGAATTGCTACAAGAGCCAGTTCTAAGTACTAAAACAAGAGATTAGAGATTTGAAACTTTCTAGAGCAAATCTAAGTGTATTTCTTTCAGTAAAAACAGTAACCAAGATTTCCAACGTGGACTGTATACAGATAATCACAAAATTGAAGCCATTAAAACAATGAGCATCGTAGACACATATTTCTTAAATATCTCAAACAAGATTGCCATAGAGGATTGAAAGTCTTAAAAGTTCTAGCGGCAAAAAGCTGGAGAGCAGACTACCATGTGTTAAATGGTTACATGGCTGTGATGTATCACAGCAAAATTGATTACGGCTGTATTGTCTACTACACTGCAAGAACATATTAATTTAAAATGTTGGATACAGTACAAACTACAGCCCTTTGGATAACAATTTGTGTTTTTTGTTCAAGTCCAACAGTCCTCATGCAGATCGAAACAAATGAACCGCTACTCTCAATTAGAAGAGTAAAAACCGGTTTAACGTATACTCTCAAGGTAGAAGCAACGACTGATGTATGTTTCCTCATACACGCAAGAAATTTTCTGGCAAATCACAACTATCTTTGCACCTCAGGATAGAAAGATACCTTCATAAAAGTAACATAAGCGTTCCTCCTATGGTACAGATCAACCATTCCTTCACTATTCCGCCTTGGTATATCACTGCCTCCATAATCAACATGTACTAAAATATGCCACTAAAGAAGAAATACATAGAGCATTTTATCGTTGATTATTCAATGAAATATGTAACACATATACACCACACAAAATTTTACTGATGGTTCAATGTGCAGTGGAAACATTGTGCTGTGATTGCCTGGCTCACAGTATTTTACTCTGACTGTTTTTTCTTTCATTTTTTTTAAGTGAGTTCTATGCAATTAACCAAGTTCTGTTGTATACTCCGCAAAGGAAGTCCAACTGCTGCTTCATAAATTTAACTTAACTTAGTATTATGTACCCTCACATCCTGGAATTGTGCTTGACGAATCGGTCGACCAGCCAGCAAAATAAGCTTCGAAAGTTCCCTTAAGCGACCTAACAATTGCTACACCGTGCAGTGACACTACCACGTATGTCAAAAAAGATCCTTCATGAATGGCAGACGAGACGGCTGACAGGTCGCAAACCAAGGCGCCAAATATAATGTGGAATACTGTAACTCAACTGCCTGTCTAGAGAGTTTCAAGATTTAATATCCCGACAAAGACTGCGCTACCTCTAGACCACGCACAGCTGTCTTCTAAACCAGCAACAACCGCCAATCTGCCAACAGTGTAACGTACAGCAGATCAGCACATCATTGCCGAGTGCTAGCTTTACAATAAATGGTGACAGCACTACCAAATATCCATTGAACTTCAACCAGCTTTTAAATCCTCATCTGATTGCTTCAAGTCAACTAAGTTCTTCAGAAGTATAAACACGTATCACAATCATTTAACGTTTTGTTCTAATTTAAATGTTCACGACATGACTTCATGTTAAGGAGACTATAAAAAAGCTAAAATAAATAGACTAAAACCGTTTTCTCAAGAAGCCATATAGAACAAATTATAATGAATCGAGAAATCCATGTGAATGTAACAGATCCGGTTTTTAAATATTTTAATCGCATGGTCCGATTACTATGAGCTCGACTATGCTACCAAAATATTATACAGTTAAAACTCCCACGGCATAAAAGATCCAGGCAGATGGAGAGCAAAATGGAAGGATGAGTTATCAGCTCGGAATAGGCATTAGTTTCCCAAGTCTTGATTAGGAAGAAGGAGAATCACGTGGTCAAATGCTTCTTTCAGCCGGAACCCATGCGGCTTTTCATTAGCCCTTGAATACGATACCTAGTAATGTTGCAATATGCGCAACATTAACACATGGAATAAAACACTTGTGCTATGTCCAATAGTCCACAAAGCTTACAGCTAGCCCACGGTCCGTGGCTATACATCACGTGCAAGAAGATTGATGCATTAATCCGCGTCTCCTATGGGAACATAAATATACAAGCAGACGTGACGTCCTCCTGCTCCTCCCTCTAATTAAGTGAAGCATGTCAGATTTGCGTCAGGGTACGTATTTTAACAGCTGACCTGATTGGACCGCAGTTGACAGCGGAGCCATTCATCTAGGAAAAGAAAATGAAGTTAAGAGGCACAATCTACTTCATCCTCTTAACTCAAGCCCTACCCGTACGTATTATCCAGCATTGGGTTTCCGCGAAGCGTCTTTATTTGCTTCACCAGACTGTTGGTTAGATTTAAGCAAAATACTTCATGAAGTGGTGTAAGTAACAAAAAGTAGCCAGTGTAGCATTACTTTGAAAAAACAAGCAAATATTCCCAACTTTCTTTCAGAATCCGCTAAGAAATTTACTCCAAAGGATTGAATACAACACATGAACTACATAGTCTTTGATTTTGTATCTTCTCAGCCGAGAAAACAGTCTTATCTAAAAGGTCTTTTCTTAGTAATGTTTAATTACTGTGAGGATCACACCGGAATTTATGAGCAACGATTTTTTAAAACCCTTAAACTTTATTTTTTAGACAAACCAAGTATATCATTGTCATTCACAAATTCTCTGTCACTTTTAAACAAAATCTCCATTTCTTTGTACACATTTTCCAAATAGCTCTGCAAGTTTGAA
>CM060964.1:209633414-209703414 GCA_030765045.1 Tenodera sinensis | reverse complement strand
TTCTCTTGTGTTCCGTTAATTCACTTTTACTTACATGAAAATATTCGATAAAATAAGAATTTACACCGATTAACATGAAATTGGGTGAAGAATAAGCTTTTATAATTAGTTTGTTAAAGAATGGGCAGACCTATTTACGAAAATGTTATTACGGATAGTGTGTGTGTCTGTGTATATGTGTGTATGTGTGAGTATGCGTGTGTATGTGTGTGTCTGTGTGAGTGAGTGAGTGAGTGAGTGAGTGAGTGAGTGAGTGAGTGAGTGAGTGAGTGAGTGAGTGAGTGAGTGAGTGAGTGTGTTAATGGGTGGGAGTGGCTGTGCGTGTTCACTTATATTTTGCAATAGCAACATAGAATAGCAGGACATCAAAATCCCAAATTTCGTCGGAAGTGCACCAATTATTTTATCCCCGTACTACCTGCACATCAACTGTGTTTTAATGTGTGGTAAAATAAATTAACTACGCTTTTCTATGCTGCATTTAGTTTTAAGCTTTTTAAATTTCCATTTAAACACAGTTTATGGCCAATTTTTAATTTAAATGCTTTAGTTTTAAGCTTTTTGAATTTGCATTTAAACATAGTTTATGGCTAATTTTTAATTTAAATGCTGTTTACGCTGATTGGAAGTCATATATTGGTCCCTCACTGTAAACTGCGAACCTACCCAACTACTGTGTATGCATGAGTTGTAAGAGTGGGCGTTTGCACCAGTTTTGTTTGGTTCGTAGCTTCCTAAATGGAATTCTTTTTTCAAATGCGACGTTCTCTGAAGCAGTTTTTAATCCAATACAAGAGGTTCCCAATATGCAAACCAACTGTGGACATGCCGCAATCCATGCTTTGAAGCACGCTTTTGACAAACATAATAAAGCGTGGACTCCTACCGTGTGTAGTATGGAGTGGTACTACAGAAATCGGCTTTATCGATAGCATCGGGCTTAAACCAAAGTGGGGAAACGCTTTTCGCTATAAAGTGAATGGCTGTCTTTCACCACTAAAAGTGAGCCAGAAAAAATAGATACCACAAAAGGGTTGTGTTAAACGATTTAAACGAAACAAACTTTTACATTTTGAAGGCAATTTTGACAAATTTGAGTTAAACAGCATGTTGTAGCTCCACCCATCTTTTAGAAAATAGTAAACAAACGGACTTCAATACCTCTTTATAAATCTGCTGCTCACATTTATAAAAGTTGTTTCAAAACAGCTCTACAATAAATAGTCATCATAGCATTTAAACAGGCACAACTTCAGGAAATGGCAGTAAAACTAGTCACAACCAGCATTAATAATTTCTCAAACATTAAAGAATTTCCTAATGAAACAAATGACAACACACGTAGTAGTGTACCTCTTTTTAACGTACTTTTCAGCATATGCCCGCTCCAGACCTGAACAAAGCACGTTCTACTGTGCGTAAGTTAATTTTCTCCGTAGTTACTTCAGTAAGTTAGCTTACTTAGCTCACGCTAAGAAATCATTTACATTCGTAACATACTGGCTTTGTGGTAACATAGGTAAAATTACACAGTCTGGCAGCATGCTCACGGCTACGGAAGGATATTGCAATATGCGGACTCTATTATTACGAAATTAACAGTGCAGACTGAAACGTTTGAAGGCACAAGATAAAAACGAGAATGTCTTCTGTGCATATTCTGGCACGGTATAATCTTTTGTCAAGTTACCTAAAACTGTTAACGCAGTAACGTTTTTTACCACGTTAAAAGATTTTGCAACCCATCCCTGAATATAGCATCGTCAATTAGTATATAAGTTTGAGAAAAACAGATCATCGTATCTCAATGCATTGAAAACGACTTTAAAGGATATGATTATTACCAGGGAGCGGGCTTTTAGTGAGAAATACATCAAGTTAACCGTGCACCTACCACGGGAAGTAGAAGCGGCGGGGACCTTGCAGTGCTCTTGTAAACAAGTAGACTGGAAGACAGCATAGAGTACACCCTGTTTCAAAGGTAGGAATACCAGGGTTAAGGGGCGTTACTAGGCAGCAAATAATGAATGTTTACCCATTTGAAGCGCGCCATTCACTTCATCGAAGTTGCATTCGATTTGCTCGCACAAAGTTTTTGTATTTTGAAAAACTACGTTCCAGACGTAACAAGAGCGTACAAAAACATGACTCTGTGACTCTGAAACTTGTCCTATTGTCTTAATAGTCTCGAGCATTTTTATGCACATGACTTAATATGTAATTGCGGTTACTATATTACTAAAATTCTTCTCAGTGTATGAAAGACCTTCAAACAAGGCTGGTATAATTATTTGCTTAATTGCACGTATTGCGACATTTTTCTGCACGTCACAGACTTTTATTACGTTTACAATTCTGTGGTAATATTGAGTATAATACGTATATTGTAGCCTGTAGCCATGTACCCCACCGAGTTGCAGTTGGTTGTGGAGGCAAGGGAATTCCAGGTGCCATCTGTTTAAGTACCTTGATTTTGGAGGGTGTTTTGCTAATATCTTTTTCGTTTGGGCTATAAAAGCATTTACATCCGGAAAAGCGGATATAATTTCTTCCGCAACTCGGTGGAGACCATGTGCTGCACAAGTTTCAGTTTTGGAAATGCTTACTGTATTGCTGTGGCAGCTTTCTTCGTATAGGAAGTCCCGTCCGTAACAAGTAGTAAACCATTTTGTGCTATCGGAAAGACACAACAGAGAGAAGAAAAAAAGAAGACAACCAAATATAACATGTAACAGTCGCAAGAAACAGACTGTTGTGTAGGGGTGGGCGTGTCGTTTCCTCAACCCTCACGCTAGGTGCCGGCTCTATACTCCGTGTTGTTAATATCATTCCTAAGTTTATCTACTAAAAGCCCGCTCCCTAATTATTACCAATCACATTAACAGAAGAGTAATTCACCAGTTTAGGAGAATCCTAGAAGGTGTTCCCGAATTGCTGTCCGCTTTATTCGAATAGGCAACTCAAATTACACCAGGAATGGTAAAATATCTCTACTACTGTTATATCATTACATTTCATAGGGTCACTGGCTTCCGTTTCAGTTATTTTATTTGAAAGTATTCTGCTATTGCTAACGGTATCCTATAAAACAAGTGTATTTGGTGTACTAACATTTAGATTTGATTGTTACATCATCTAAGTAATATAATATTTGTGCAAGAATAATGTACAATTCCTACACTATTATTATATTTAACACGAAAACTAATTTAATATTCTACAATAAATCACAATGTTACAATACTCATAATCATAGTGATAGAGCAGTCATTTTTACGAAGATACGCGATGAGCGATGAGAACTCTCATCTCTTCTTAGGTGGTGGCCAGAGAATAAAGCATAAACTTAACGTTTCCAAATAAACTCCCGAATTTCTTTTGCTGCACACTTTTTATCGTCACTTTCACTTCATTGCAATATTTGTTCACTTTTATAAACGTTTCTAATTTGCTAGTTTCCCCGAAAGAATACAATTTATGATTTTTCGGTGAGCTACACGTATAGAAAATGCCTTTCGTCTCCCACGAATTCATTAACTAAGCGCTGTTTGAAAAATTTTCTATAGGTGAATTTAGTGATATCGTTCGGCTCTTGCAACCCTTTCCTGTTTCATCAGAATTATTTCCATGACGTCATGCGACCTTGTCACGTATACACGATTTAAAGGTTATGCCATAAATAATAAAACCTTCATTTATATTTTATGGTATAAGTAATTATTAACTACATAAACATGGTCAAAACGTTCAGTTATTATAATAACGATGATAATTTCCACAGGTTGATAGCAGATTAAATAATAATAATAATAATAATAATAATAATAATAATAATAATAATAATAATAATAATAATGATAATGATGATGATGATGATGACGATGATGACGATGATGACGATGATGACGATGATGACGATGACGACGACGAGGACGAGGACGAGGACGATGACGATGACGAGGACGAGGACGAGGACGAGGACGATGACGATGACGATGACGATGACGATGACGATGACGATGACGATGACGAGGACGAGGACGAGGACGAGGACGAGGACGAGGACGAGGACGAGGACGAGGACGAGGACGAGGACGAGGACCAGGACCAGGACCAGGACCAGGACCAGGACCAGGACCAGGACCAGGACCAGGACCAGGACCAGGACCAGGACCAGGACCAGGACCAGGACCAGGACCAGGACCAGGACCAGGACCAGGACCAGGACCAGGACCAGGACCAGGACCAGGACCAGGACCAGGACCAGGACCAGGACCAGGACCAGGACCAGGACCAGGACCAGGACCAGGACCAGGACCAGGACCAGGACCAGGACCAGGACCAGGACCAGGACCAGGACCAGGACCAGGACCAGGACCAGGACCAGGACCAGGACCAGGACCAGGACCAGGACCAGGACCAGGACCAGGACCAGGACCAGGACCAGGACCAGGACCAGGACCAGGACCAGGACCAGGACCAGGACCAGGACCAGGACCAGGACCAGGACCAGGACCAGGACCAGGACCAGGACCAGGACCAGGACCAGGACCAGGACCAGGACCAGGACCAGGACCAGGACCAGGACCAGGACCAGGACCAGGACCAGGACCAGGACCAGGACCAGGACCAGGACCAGGACCAGGACCAGGACCAGGACCAGGACCAGGACCAGGACCAGGACCAGGACCAGGACCAGGACCAGGACCAGGACCAGGACCAGGACCAGGACCAGGACCAGGACCAGGACCAGGACCAGGACCAGGACCAGGACCAGGACCAGGACCAGGACCAGGACCAGGACCAGGACCAGGACCAGGACCAGGACCAGGACCAGGACCAGGACCAGGACCAGGACCAGGACCAGGACCAGGACCAGGACCAGGACCAGGACCAGGACCAGGACCAGGACCAGGACCAGGACCAGGACCAGGACCAGGACCAGGACCAGGACCAGGACCAGGACCAGGACCAGGACCAGGACAAGGACAAGGACAAGGACAAGGACAAGGACAAGGACAAGGACAAGGACAAGGACAAGGACAAGGACAAGGACAAGGACAAGGACAAGGACAAGGACAAGGACAAGGACAAGGACAAGGACAAGGACAAGGACAAGGACAAGGACAAGGACAAGGACAAGGACAAGGACAAGGACAAGGACAAGGACAAGGACAAGGACAAGGACAAGGACAAGGACAAGGACAAGGACAAGGACAAGGACAAGGACAAGGACAAGGACAAGGACAAGGACAAGGACAAGGACAAGGACAAGGACAAGGACAAGGACAAGGACAAGGACAAGGACAAGGACAAGGACAAGGACAAGGACAAGGACAAGGACAAGGACAAGGACAAGGACAAGGACAAGGACAAGGACAAGGACAAGGACAAGGACAAGGACAAGGACAAGGACAAGGACAAGGACAAGGACAAGGACAAGGACAAGGACAAGGACAAGGACAAGGACAAGGACAAGGACAAGGACAAGGACAAGGACAAGGACAAGGACAAGGACAAGGACAAGGACAAGGACAAGGACAAGGACAAGGACAAGGACAAGGACAAGGACAAGGACAAGGACAAGGACAAGGACAAGGACAAGGACAAGGACAAGGACAAGGACAAGGACAAGGACAAGGACAAGGACAAGGACAAGGACAAGGACAAGGACAAGGACAAGGACAAGGACAAGGACAAGGACAAGGACAAGGACAAGGACAAGGACAAGGACAAGGACAAGGACAAGGACAAGGACAAGGACAAGGACAAGGACAAGGACAAGGACAAGGACAAGGACAAGGACAAGGACAAGGACAAGGACAAGGACAAGGACAAGGACAAGGACAAGGACAAGGACAAGGACAAGGACAAGGACAAGGACAAGGACAAGGACAAGGACAAGGACAAGGACAAGGACAAGGACAAGGACAAGGACAAGGACAAGGACAAGGACAAGGACAAGGACAAGGACAAGGACAAGGACAAGGACAAGGACAAGGACAAGGACAAGGACAAGGACAAGGACAAGGACAAGGACAAGGACAAGGACAAGGACAAGGACAAGGACAAGGACAAGGACAAGGACAAGGACAAGGACAAGGACAAGGACAAGGACAAGGACAAGGACAAGGACAAGGACAAGGACAAGGACAAGGACAAGGACAAGGACAAGGACAAGGACAAGGACAAGGACAAGGACAAGGACAAGGACAAGGACAAGGACAAGGACAAGGACAAGGACAAGGACAAGGACAAGGACAAGGACAAGGACAAGGACAAGGACAAGGACAAGGACAAGGACAAGGACAAGGACAAGGACAAGGACAAGGACAAGGACAAGGACAAGGACAAGGACAAGGACAAGGACAAGGACAAGGACAAGGACAAGGACAAGGACAAGGACAAGGACAAGGACAAGGACAAGGACAAGGACAAGGACAAGGACAAGGACAAGGACAAGGACAAGGACAAGGACAAGGACAAGGACAAGGACAAGGACAAGGACAAGGACAAGGACAAGGACAAGGACAACGCAAACGCAAACGCAAACGCAAACGATGGCGACGACGACGACGACGACAACGACAACGACAACGACAACGACAACCACAGCGATAACGATATCGATAACAACAACAATAATAATAATAATAATAATAATAATAATAATAATAATAATAATAATAATAATAATAATAATAATAATAATAATAATAATAATAATAATAATAATAACAATAATACTGATAATAATAATAATAATAATAATAATAATAATAATAATAATAATAATAATAATAATAATAATAATAATAATAATAATAATAATAATAATAATAACAATAACAATAACAATAACAATAACAATAACAATAACAATAACAATAACAATAACAATAACAATAACAATAACAATAACAATAACAATAACAATAACAATAACAATAACAATAACAATAACAATAACAATAACAATAACAATAACAATAACAATAACAATAACAATAACAATAACAATAACAATAACAATAACAATAACAATAACAATAACAATAACAATAACAATAACAATAACAATAACAATAACAATAACAATAACAATAACAATAACAATAACAATAACAATAACAATAACAATAACAATAACAATAACAATAACAATAACAATAACAATAACAATAACAATAACAATAACAATAACAATAACAATAACAATAACAATAACAATAACAATAACAATAACAATAACAATAACAATAACAATAACAATAACAATAACAATAACAATAACAATAACAATAACAATAACAATAACAATAACAATAACAATAACAATAACAATAACAATAACAATAACAATAACAATAACAATAACAATAATAATAATAATAATAATAATAATAATAATAATAATAATAATAATAATAATAATAATAATAATAATAATAATAATAATAATAATAATAATAATCATTCAATTAATCGAAGCATGCTTTCATGGACGAGTTCAACTTAAACGTTTCATTATATACGTAATAACTGCATTCATTATGGATCAGAAATATGAAGATTCTCTGTTAGGCAGCTACTTTAAATTATAGTAATCGCAATTGACTTTGTGTTCGAGTGATTAAGACTGCAGATTTCTAACGAGGAGTTTCTGATTCAAAACCCACTGCCGTTTGTAGTTTTATATCTATAGTACCTTCTGTACTTAATGTACTTTCTTTCACAAAAGTAAATACCCATCTTCAGTGAGACGTGCCCGAAAGGTCTCCTAATTCTCAGGTGTACTTGCATAGATGGTATGAGGGTTAAATTAGTCATATGCTTGCCTTGCTGTTCAGAGAACATGGCAGCCATGTCACTTCGCAACTCGCCTCACAGTTTTGAAAAGCAAAATTTCAGCAATCCTTCTACATTAACGGGCAAACTTATAAATTTAACTTGAGTGCACCTGCAGAACATATGTTCTTATGGTGTTTTATTAAGTTGTGGACTACAACTATAATTATTCCAAGTGATAGGTGCTAGGTTTACAGAAGTGATTTTAATCAGTGAAACGAATATCCTGTGTTCTCTGTAGCAGAAGTGCCTAAGGCGTATTTGTTCAAATCACCAGTGGTGGGATAACATTGGTTCGAATACAATTTAATATTCCATTTTTTATTTTCCTTTTTCTTGTTTATTTCTTAACGGGAACATTATTATTTATGTAACCCGTGTGAAATATGAAATCACACAAACTAATGAGATGTATTTCTTTAGGTGTTTTTATTCCGCATAGCGTTATAACTTTTCCTGCCGTCTTATGAATGCTGCAGTACGATTGCAATTTTAAAACTGAACGCTTTATAAAATATTAATTACCATTGCTGAAAATAAATTAGGAAACACCCTTACCCCAACTATCAATCATGCCTTCCGAAATTATTTCCCTTTAAACATTCACATTCAAAGGCATCTCTATAAATTTCGTAGGCATTATTAACTACGGTTTTAGTGGTCATAAAATGCATTGTTACAAGACCTGAATGCCATGAATAATGTAACTGACGACGGGTTAAACAATAGAATGAAGTTGTAGATTACTTCAGCGGACGCAACCTTTGTACCTAGCAAGGTTGCCGTGTTGCTTATTTCCAAGCACTACACAATGTTGCCATGTCCCCATTAAGTCAATTTCCAGCAGTATATCTTCATTGGATTCTCTATTCCTGATAAAAAGCTGGAGAGAATTAAGCAGTTTGTTAATTTGGTATTTCTGAAAATTAAGATGCGAAAGGCGGGGATCGAACCGCCGACAGCTAGCAATCCTGAATTCCACGGTCAGCAACTTGAAGCTCTTGGCCATTCTTCCCTTGGACATTCATGCTGTATCATATGCAGGCCCGAATTTAGGACCTCTGACGCCCCTGTGCAAAAAAACATTTGCTGCCCCCCACCCCCCACCCCAACTTGCAATACATATACTACTCAAATTTTCACAACATAGAGAATGGTTTCACAAGTATGAGTGGCAAACACCATAAGTGAGTTTATTAAAATTTTATATAGAAACATCTTTATGGAAAGAACTTACACTAAAGAGCATCACCCCATATTAGATGTCAAAACATATACTGTTTAAATAACAAGAGGCTTCCTCCTTGCCCTGTCATTTGCAAACAAGTTTATGAGTTCGTTATAATCCATTTTCACTATTAAATCAGATTCAATTGCAAGAACACCAAGATAACTAAGATGATCCTTCACTTGTGATGTTCTTAAATAATTACTTATACGTCTTAGAGCAGAAAATGAACTCTCAGTTGAGCAGCAGTTGGAATGAACGATAATGAACCCCACTAAGTCTCTTTCTTTCTGTTATTTTATTCAGTGACAATTGACACTGAAACTGAGAAAACGAAAGAAAATGTGATAAAACAGTTGAAAAACTTAAACGATTCAAACATAACCTACTACTTCATTTTGCCGGAATGTCGGCTCATTAAATATAAAAGAACGCAATATAATTACAATAATAATAATAATAATAACAATAATAATAATAATAATAATAATAATAATAATAATAATAATAATAATAATAATAATAATAATAATAATAATAATAATAATAATAATAATAATAATAATAATAATAATAATAATAATAATAATAATAATAATAATAATAATAATAATAATAATAATAATAATAATAATAATAATAATAATAATAATAATAATAATAATAATAATAATAATAATAATAATAATAATAATAATAATAATAATAATAGTAATAATAATAATAGTAATAATAGTAATAATAGTAATAATAATAATAGTAATAATAGTAATAATAATTCCTGTTCATTACCTCAGCTAACAATACACAGAAAATTAACGTTAATGAATAACAACACAAACTTCTTGAACTTACAAGATTTTGCGTGTGTTAATCGATTCCCACTATTGGGTCGGTCTGGGTGGCTCAGTTGGTTAGACGCTGGCCTACTGTTCCCAAGGTCGCGGGTTCAAATCCGGCCCAGGCCGATGGTTTTTAAGTGTGCTTAAAAACGACAGCTCCATGTCAGTAGATTTGCTGGCATGTAAAAGAACTCCTGCAGGACAAAATTCCGGCACACCGGCGACGGTGATGTGATCCTGGCAATTGACAGCGTCGTTACACAACAAAATAATTTTAAGCCCACTATTGGAATGCGTTTCGCTTTGTCTCCGCTACGTGCGCATAGCGTGCAAACTAATCAGCATAGCCAACATGCGTCAATTAATATTCCTCTGCGAGCGGAAAATTTAAATGAACTTGATGTTTCATGTCTATCCCTTTTTATTTATTAATTTTTTTTTAAATTTTTTTGTGTGCAGCTTTTCAGTAATTTTGCCGCCCCCTAAAATGTGCCGCCCTGGGCAGTTGCCCGGTTTGCCCTGCCATAAATACGGCCCTGATCATATGACACTAAGCTTGTCACTAACTTGCCAGCTAATTTTACTGAAAGGCGGAAAGTGCGTTACCACCTTCAGATGTGGTTTAATTTTGTTCTTTCTTTCTAGATATTCGTTTAAGTTTATTTAGAGGAATAAGAAAGCAGAATCCAATAGGTGGTAGATTTCGGGCTTGTAGGCTAGTTGTCAACCAGCTATGAGTCATTCTCTGAAGATGCCTAACGCAGTCTTGGACGAAACGTCAGAAAATTCATCAACAGGACCACGGTCTACAAGACCGAAATCTACCATCTATTGGATTAACGCCGGCCGTGAAAGCCGCAGCATGTATATAAGAAAACAATATTTCTACAACAAGCACGAGTAGCGCTGTGTTCAGTGTGGAGTCTAAGTTCGTTTATTTTATTTTTATTGATGAAAGACAAATGATAATGACATAGCTAATATCAATAATTAATTTATATGTATTGCCTGCACAGAATATATGCCTATCTTCAAGAACAAGAATTTCTTTAAGATGTTACCTATCTTCAATAAAGCTTTTACACAGGATTATGTTTGAAACACTTATTGTATTTCATATTTCTAGCACTTAAAGGTGCTTTTAATGTGGGTCTTATTTGTTTTTGGTCTTCTGTGCAAATAAAGTGATTATCACTTTTCAAAGTTTCGTTTTTTAACGTCCTGTAAACAAGGAGCACCAATAATCGCGTTGATTTCATTTACACACAAAAAATGTGTAATTGTTTCTTATCTTCAGTTAAGGTTTTGAAATCATCACGCTCTGAAAAATTATTTTCGTTAAGTTTCCTTAACGTTTGAAGACATTGTCTTAACAGAGGTGCTCTGTTATTTTTCACTCGAATCAAGAAGTTTAGGCCAGCCTAAATATTAACAGATACAGAAGTGACCATTACCTTACTGGTGTTTAATGAACATGATCCATCACTCTCATTTCCAATACATATGTTCGAAGCCAGTATATACCCTTAATTTTAGGCCTTAACTCTTCCATTAGGTATAATAATAGTAATGATTTTCGGTCTGATAATTACCTATACCACATAACAACTCGTATCTCACGATGAATAATTCATCATGGATGTTAGAGTTAAATAAATAAGTTGATGCATGGTTGAAACCTTGAAAGGAAGACAGAGTTACCGATTCCTTACAAACAAGATTCGATATTAATCTTTAGCTTACAAAGCAGACATCTACTGCTACGTTTGACTACTAAGTTATTTTTAGTGAACTGTGATACCTATCAGATAATATCACATCTGAAGTTCAGAATATCAGTGCCCCCTGTAAATCATCACGCATTCAGTATTCAATCCTCCGTAAAGTATGAGCGTGAATTTGATGGGTACTATTGTCTATTAATGGTACTTCTATCACCTGGAACGTGAAATTACTATTTTATCCTTTTATCCTTATTGGTCCGTCGTTAATCAAAACAAAGAAACAAACTCCACACCGCATACTGCGACTCTCGTGCTTGCTATAGAAATATTATGTTTTCTTATTCCTCTAAATAAATGTAAACGAATATCTAAGGGAAAAAAAAATAAACAATTTTTGAAGGTGCTAAGGAACTTTGTGCTGCCAAGTCGGTGACAAGATTAATATCATATGAGCATGAATGTCCAAGTGAAGAATGGCCGAGAGCGTCGAGTCGCTGACCGTGGAACTCTGGACAGCTCGCTGCCGGGGGTTCCGTCCCTACCTTTCGCAAGTTTATTTTCTGAAATACAAAATTAAACAAACGTGCTTAAGTTTCTACAGCTTATCAGAAATGTAGTATCTGCTGAAGACATACTGCTGGAAATTTTAATGGAGACATGGGAACATTGTGTAGTGCTTGGAAATAAGCGACATGGCAACCTTGCTAGCTACAACTGAAGTAATCTACAACTGCATTTCATTGTTTAACCTGTCATTAGTTACATTATTATTGGCATCCAGATCTTGTAATAATGCATTTTTATGACCATTAAAACCGTAGTTGATAATGTCTACGAAATTTATAGAGATGCCTTTCAATGTGAATATTTAAAGGGAAATATTAATTTCAGAAGGCATGATTGACAATTGAGGTAAGCGTATTTCTTACTTTATTTTCAGCAATGGCAATTAATATTTTATAAAGCTTTCAGTTTTAAAATTGCAATCGTACTGCAGCATTCATAAGACGGCAGGAAAAGTTACAACGTTATGAGGAATAAAAATACCTAAAGAAGTAGATTTCATTAGTTTGTGTAATTTTATACTTCACACGGGTTATATAAACAATGATGTTCCCGTTAAGAAAGAAACAAGAAAAAGGAAAATAAAAAATGGAATATTAAATTGTATTCGAACCAATGTTATCCCACCACTGGTGATTTGAACAAATACGCCTTAGGCACTTCTGCTACAGAGAACACAGGATATTCGTTTCACTGATTAAAATCACTTCTGTAAACCTAGCACCTATCACTTGGAATAATTATAGTTGTAGTCCACAACTTAATAAAACACCATAAGAACCTATGTTCTGCAGGTGCACTCAAGTTAAATTTATAAGTTTGCCCGTTAATGTAGAAGGATTGCTGAAATTTTGCTTTTCAAAACTGTGAGGCGAGTTGCGAAGTGACATGGCTGCCATGTTCTCTGAACAGCAAGGCAAGCATATGACTAATTTAACCCTCATACCATCTATGCAGGTACTCATGAGAATTTGGTGACCCTTCGCGCAGCTTTCACTGAAAGATAGTACAAACGTATGTAAAGAGCCACGACTCGTAACTGATTAAAATGTATACTGCCCCTGAAACCTCTGCTACATACAGCCTACATTATCGGTGTGTCGTGCACAACTCCGAGATGTAACTTCAAGAAGTACCCCCGGGTTTCATTGCCTTTCATTTAATTCTCTATCCGGTCTTATTAGGTTAAAAGCTTCAGCAGGATCGCCGCTAGGATGCGGTGCGTTGGAGGTTGCGCTCTGGAAATACGGTGTTTGGCTGAGCGAAGGGGCTCCGGTCGGCTAGCCACCGCCAGGGTAACTGTCTACTAAGCCAAGCCACCTGGATGGTGGCGCACCTTACGGGGTGGCCGGGAACTCAGTCGTGCTGAGGAACTGCCTGCCTCTGTTAGTAGTAGTTACGCCTGCGATGCGCTCTGGCCGCCTGTAGGGTACTCTCATATCATCCTCCCGGGGTCTGACGTGGAATATGCCATAGGGTGACGTGCGGGAATCCCCTCCGCGAGAAGACAGGCAAATAGACAGACTGATAACTTCAAGAAGTGGACGGGAATTCGGGAACACCATTGGATTTAAATAATTTAAACGACAGAACTGCCGATTGTGTTCATGCATAGAGGTCTTATGCTTTTGAAGTTACGGTCGCACGAACTCTTGGCTTATCTGTAATGGACTACCATGAACTTTCCTTCATAAGTGCATAATCCTTCTAAAAGTTAGCGGCAACATTTCGAAGCAGAATTTGGTTGAAGCGGAATATTTCTGACTGCTGTTAAGCCATACTATCTGCCTTAAACCGTCACGCTAAATCAATTGTCATATGGCATTATTCTATTTTCATTACACATGCGCAGAACATCGGTCATGTGGTTTGAGTACTTACAGCAAACACTGTTAAGCACACGAACCTTTTCGAGATCGTTGCTAACGTATGGTAACGATCGATCATTGGTTCACACCTATTCTGTAACTTGTGGATAAAGTTTGATTCAACAAATTGTTTCAGTCGCTAACCAGCTACCGAATTATCGTTAACAATACCAAGAAGCAAGACCGTATTGCTAGCACTAGCAATACTACCGCCACTCTTGAAAATCGATGCACTTAATCATAAGTATTAGTAACCATCTCCTTAACCAATATGTTACAGAATAGCCCTAAATGTCCGTTCATGTGCATGCATCCACATTACCTTCATGGCTATAGGGTTGTTCAATTTCTATATATAGCCTCTTTCTCTCTGGCTGACTGTTTGTCCGTTGTTTTTCTTCTTGGGCAAAGTGGTGTCCTGCGTCTTGCATGTGTCTTGGGTTTCGATGAAAGTATTCTTGTGAGGCCACCTCTGACAACACACCTCTGTGCAATGAATAGTTTTGACGCCTATGTGAAACCTCGGACCAAGCCCTATAAAAGGGAAAGGTAAACGTAAAGAGCACAGTGCGAAGGGGGTCACCTCACTCAGGTCGACCTACACAGGTCTATTGTGGCTACCACCCCCCCCCCAGGAGGCAGGGATGAATGAGGGAACCGAAGGGGTGCTATCAGACTCGCAGCTAGACAGGCCCACCAGAGACGCGTGGGAGTCCCTAAGCAGTACTGAGATGTCTTCATCCCGGCTGTAGGCCCCGCCAAGTAGCCAGCATCACACCGCGGGTCCGGGGCGGTATCGCGCGAAGCGTCCCGCAACCCCTCGGCGGAGGACAAGGGCCACCAGACGCCACACCGCGCCGAGAACAGCAGTTACCATGTGCAATCATCCACGCCATCTGCCCGACACTGCCCACACTACACGCCTGGAACTGCACCAACTGAAAGATGATAAGGAAATGGAATGAAAGGAAAGGATGGAAAGGAAACCGTGGTGTGAAATAATGCACCCCAGTATTCGCCTGAGTGACATGGGGAAACCACGGAAAAACCCATATCAGAGTGCGCGGCCAAGGGGATCGAACCCGTGACCTCCCGAATGCGGGCCACAGACGTTACCGCCTGAGCCATCCCGCTCGGTAAGCCCTATGAAAGAAAAGTGCACAATCCTTACACACGCTTTGGTCAGTGATTACCGAAGATGTTTTGCTTCAACTGGCGTTAAAACATTTGAGTTTGCAGATTCAATTTTCACAGCCAGTATATTATGGCTTATGTTTGTTTTCTTGAAGAGGGAATGTTTTTATGTGAAATGTTTTCTGCAAAGATGATGACTATAGGCGTGAAGAACATACTGCATTCGATTAACATTTTATTGGTAATAGCCAACAACCCCTTTCTGAAGGTCCGAGTCTTCCAAAATAGAGGGAGCATATTTGTTAGAAAAACGTCCGTCCTCCCGTGTGTGTGTGTGTGTGTGTGTGTGTGTGTGTGTGTGTGTGCGTGTGTGTGTGTGTGAGATTGTGTTTATAGCATAACAATGAAGGTACTCACATTCACCAAACATCCTTTGTATTATCATAGTATACATTGTACAGCGAAGGACACCTAGCACTGATAACTGTATGGGTCTATTGTATCTACCACACCTCAGAA
This sequence comes from Tenodera sinensis, assembly GCA_030765045.1. Taxonomy (NCBI): domain Eukaryota; kingdom Metazoa; phylum Arthropoda; class Insecta; order Mantodea; family Mantidae; genus Tenodera; species Tenodera sinensis. Next base: position 209,687,687 of record CM060964.1, on the reverse strand, counting down.
GGAATAGATGAAGGAAAGCAACCACAAGAGGCTACAGTCCGCAAGGGACGGTCTACACAGATGCGCAAACATCCTTAACAATTACGCCTTGATGACTTGAGCTATCCTCGTAGCTGTACACAGTGGGCACGCACACAACTTAGGCAGTCCTCTGGTGTCCATGTGGAATATTGTTTCCTTAGAGAAAGTATCTGTGTCACTGTGCAGCACTGTTACACTCGCGCAGCAAAACCTGAAAACATACCTGAAAGACTAGAAGGAAAGCGAATGAAAGGAATGAGAGAGAGGAGACCGTCGCAGGAGAGAAACCACCCCAGAATTCACTTCCCAACCAGGGAGAACCATGAAAAGTCCAAATCAGGAGACGGTAACGAAATTCAGCCGGAAACGCCCGAATGCCAGCTTCACACGTTACCGCTGAGGCAACTCATAGATTGTACTGTCTTAAAAATGGCTCTTATTATTGTAATAAAAATACCATAAATTAGCCTTCTTGAAATTAATAAATGTGGACCTTGAATTTCGCTGGATAACATTTGAGACTGCTTAATTCCCATAGCATTTTATGTAACGCAAAACCATTGAAGATGTCGATTATCCTAAAGCCGGCTTAAGTTTCAAGTAGCTTTAATTTTGGCAAATTTTGGATTAAAATGGTACCACCAATTTGTTGGTAAAGACACGAGATTTTATTAGAATTAGAAGCATTTAAATATGACCAGCAACATGTGAGATCAGAAATGGCTTTTTGTCTATTTAAAAACGACATCCACAAGCGCATTTGCTAACATGCCAATGGCATCCGATATCATTTGTTTCAATCATTGCTAACCGTATCTAGTCTGCTTGAGTAAAAGACATATCGTAGTAACCATCGTACTTCTATTAGATGCATCTGTAGTACAGTTCTTCCCTAGCCTGTCTTTCTTGCTATGCGATATCTCAGGTCGTCCCTTCCATCGATCCATCACTCTTCGCAATTACGTATGCCCCTCATAGCGTTCCTTCGGTGAAATGTCTCGACATTCGATTTAACATCATACAAATAACGCTAATGCAGTCAACCTGCTAAATGGCGTGCCGGGATATTTATTACCTATACTTTTATAGTCTTCATTACTTGTCTAGCATATAATACGTATCTACATAATGCGCCTTCGAACTAGAGTGCTAAAAACCAAGGGCTCTGGCCGAGTATGCATGATGAGTCAAGACGGCACAGGTATTACAGCACAATCCCGATAACTTGACCTAATGTGAAATGTCGAGTTTTACGGAATAAGGGGCCTGTTATTCACAACTCATAACATAACACTGTAAATTACATAAATGGATATTGTAGGACAATATAAGAAACAAAGGTGTAAAATATTCTAAAATTTATTACTTATTAATACGTTCCTCTTTGTCCGGCCTCTTAATCACATCCAATTTGATTTCCTCTGTCATTTTAACTTGTCTTTTCTTCTCGTTCAACATTTTCACTGCCACAAACACAATACAACACTAACAGTAAGCACTTGGAAGCTGCACTCTAACCAGAGATATCTAACTAAATGTTTAGCTTACCACGTACACAGATATCTTTTACACATGTCGAATGATCTTGATAGGATCTTCGCGAGTGACATCATGCAAACTGATGACCGGGTAACGTCTCTGTTTATTTCCTTGAAATGAATAAGACACTGCTGATAATGCAAGCGCACACTGTACTTAATCATGCACGGTCCGCGGAAGTTGGGAAAGTAACCGGATTCCCCTAGGATCCTATAAATACAAAAATGATCATAAACAACTGCGCAGTTGTCATGTCTAAAATACCTTTATACTGAGTAAAGGAATAAACTTTCGAGCTTTCCAAACAAGTCTTTGTGCTTTGTATTCGCATTGTTAACCGCAAGGTTTTGGTTTCGTGACAATGGTCTGGCACCTGCTTATGTTCTGACTGGGTATCGAAGGTCAACACGTGTTCAGCCCTGTGAGGGAGGTTGCGGTAGGTTGTACACGTACAGTAACTAAAATATACCTATACTATTCATACCGTATATTTAATAGAAATTATTAGTCAAGTTTAACGATTAAAAAAAAAAAAGGTTTCGAGCTAAACGGAATTTCGAGTTACCGGAATTCCACTTTAGTAGGAACAGGCCAGTTTCAGCTGTGGCTACCACAGGGACTTCGGCCAATCTATTCTCTTGGCCTCTCATTCCCCGCGAGACTACGAGTATGAAACCTCATCCCTTCCATTCGTGGCAGATGCAGAATTCTACGACAGTTTGCCTCAACATCAGCCTGCTTTGGTTAGATCTCTTGTGAACTATAACCCCAGAACTCTCCGCTTCAGCAATAGTGGGTGGGAAACCTAGGTTACGCTAAAGCCCCTCCATCGCAGCAAATGTTCAATTTTTAATCCAATAAAAAATTAATTAACTACCATCCAAAATAAATTTAAATCCACTACCCACGTGAAGAAGGGTGTTGCTAATAGAACAGTTTGCACCTAAGCAAGATTCTGGCTCCTATCCATCTAACGACCCCAAACTAAACGCAGCCAACATTATACCCATCCCGAAATAGAACCCCTGCGGCTAAAACCTACTGAGGTTGGCCACGCAGTACGTGTCGTATCACGTCGTGACGAGTTTCAGTGCAGTGCGATAAACGTTTCCATAAATACGTGATGAAATTCGAGATGTCAATTGTGCACCGGTGTGTTCCGCTATTCTTCCACGCGACAGAGTACAACCAGCGCTCGGTGACGTCAACTTGTGTTCGGATTTTTCATTATTCAACAGGTTTTGGTACAGCAAACACAGTCGCAAAATGAGAGCGCACGGTTTCCCCAGATCAATTTCCAAAATATTTTAAATAGCACGATTTGTCGATGATGCAGCTATTTTGAACAAAGGAACTTTCGAAACTTCAGTCAATTGAGCTACAGAATTTTGTTAACGTGATCTACAATGGATCTAAAATTTGAAGAGTCAAGATAAATCCCCAGAAATCTAAAATAACATTTATGTATAAAAAGAACTACGAACATCCTGTTTTCCTTCAAAAGTTAAATGAGAGAGTGAAACGTAAGATGTACAAATCTGATCCTAGACACGTGATTAACGTGGAACGCGCATTCTACGCAGTCTCTACAATTCAAATAACTAATGATGCCATAATTAGACCGGTTTGGACCTATTCCTACGGAATATACAGCTTTTCAGCAAATGAAAATATCACGAAAATAGTAATTCAAAATCGGATCTTGATTATGTTAGTTCATGTACCTACCTTGGTTGGTCAGCAACACTGCTATACACAGAGATCTTCAGGTTCGTAAGGCATTAACATTCTTAAGCAGCATTGCAGTAGACTTCATCCGACATTCATTAATCATCCTGGCGCATTACAAATAAAATTACAAAATAGATCCCTCATCCTAGAGAACAATGAAGATTCCAAAGATAGCGCTTCAGATTGTCTAACAGCGGGTCTTCGTTGGAGGACACCCTCTCAACGTGTTTCATATTATCTTGTTTACAATGCTAACAATACGTAATGAACCTTTGCTGCAACAAAGTTATGTAAATAATAATAATGATGATAACGATGATGATAACAACAGCAATACTAATACTAATACTAATACTAATACTAATACTAATACTAATACTAATACTAATAATAATAATAATAATAATAATAAATAATACTAATACTACTACTACTACTACTACTACTACTACTACTACTACTACTACTACTACTACTACTACTACTACTACTACTACTACTACTACTACTACTACTACTACTACTACTACTACTACTACTACTACTACTAATAATAATAATAATAATAATAATAATAATAATAATAATAATAATAAATAATACTAATACTAATACTACTACTACTACTACTACTACTACTACTACTACTACTACTACTACTACTAATAATAATAATAATAATAATAATAATAATAATAATAATAATAATAATAATTATAATCACAATCAATACATTGTAAGAGGTCAATTGCGCAATCATGAGTCCAACTCTCGCCCGCGACAGAGAAGAACCAGCACTCCGTAGCGTAAATATTAGGGATTGGATTCGGGACAGGTAGTTATGCTAAATTAGATTGGATTGTGTTCAGCGAGTTCACAAGTAGCCATGGAGACCGGTGAACATTAAACATGTCTATAATACACAAAATGGGATATAAAACACATTCACAGGCACAAAAAACAAAAGAAAAATAACAGGGTAATAGTTCTGTACAAGAGCGAGGTGCTAGAATGAAGGCGTGGCTCTCCAACGAAACCGCACAACCATAGGTACCTGTATCCTGTTGCAGTAGTGTGCACACGTGTGCCCCAATGTAAGATGGTTATGGCTCACATAATTTGAATGCGGTAGTTGCCGCATATCTCTCAAGCAGGTTTGAACTTATTGCTTTGTATATACATTGAAGAACTACACTCACAATTCATACGAACTAAATGCGTATGTTGTTGCATTTCTCAGATGGAAGATAGGAAACGATCGCTGGTCTGGGAATACCTTGAGGAATCAGCAATATGCAATTTATACTAGTATGGAAGAGATGTTTTCTGGCAGAGGGGCATTACCTCTGATATGATACCGGGTGTGCACAGATTGTACGGTCTTGATATGCACCAACAGACGCATACAGGTATCTTACAACAAAACTCAAACCACTCATTCGCGCACTATTAATTTAAATTGGCGCTAAAAGAATTGAAGTTTAAAGAACGTAAAATAGGATGTCTGTTTCACAATGGTGCTATTTTTAACATTTCACTTTTTTCAGCCACGTCTGTATGCCAATAAGAACTGATCGTGCACTTGCAAACTTGATAGTTATAGATGTAGAGCTACTTACTTGTTGAACATCCAGGTTTCAAACTATTTGTTCAACTTTTAAACCTAACTTACAATATTCCCAGTCGGAAGAAGATCCATACTTAAATTACAGAAATGTACGCCCAGGCAAAGGAAAGAGATAAAAAATGGCCTCCATTCCGCACGTCACACTTACATTCGAGATCAACAGACCCCCTGGACTACTGGAAAAAATCAAAGTAAATTCCCGGCTTTATCTGCAATGGCAGTAAAGTACCTACTTAACGTTTCCACTTCAGTCCCTGTTGGAAGAATATTCTCCAAAGTGGCATTGACTTTAAATAAACAAATAGGCTAAATGGGAATGTAGTGAATAAAATAATATTTTTGAAAGTAAACCAAAGATACTATACGTACTAGGGGCGTTCAAAAATGATTGGCACTACAATTTTTTGTTTGTTTGTAGCAAACATTTATTGAACAAACTCATTCAGGTAACATTACAGGTATTACCTGCCAATGTCCATGCACTTGTTCCATCGCTTTGGCAGCTTCCGTATTTGCATAGCAAACCATTATTTGGGGGTATCCCGTCGCCACTGATGGACAACTGCATGAAGTTCGTCATTAGTGGTGAACTTCTTACCCCGCAGTCGAATCTCGCTTAGGGTAAGTTATCCGGATACGGTTTTTTTTCCGAGGTTTTCCCTTATCCTGAAAAGACGAATGTCGGGTAACTTAAAGCTCTATGAACCTCGGGCTCATTTGACCATCATTTCATCCATTTCAGTCACTCACCGTCCGATATGACATTACGTTGGAGGGCGTTAACAAAAATAGAATAAAAAAAAGAGTCGAATAGGGCATTGTCACTATAAGCCCAATCGGGTGAATATGGAGGATGTGGCAGCACAGTAAACCCTAGCGTACGAATGGTGGCGACTGGCGACTGGCATGTGGTCCTACCTTGTCTTGTTGGAGAAGAACACCACGGCCCCATTTTTGATGGCGGCGTTGTTGAATGCGTCGGGGGAGTTGTTGCAGTGAATTGCAGTACCACTCACTGTTGATGGTCGTATTGGAAGGGAGCCAATCCACAAGCAGTATCCCTTCCTGATCCCAGAACACAGTTGCCATTTGTTTCCGAACGAATAGTCCTGGCCGTACCTTCTTGGGACGAGGCTCGCAGCATGCTTCCACTCCAAAGACTTACGTTTCTTTTCCGCAGTCTCGTGGAAAAACCACGACTCGTCGACGGTGACCATTTTCATTAAGAACTCCTCTGGATCTGCATGTGCTATTGCAGCAACTGTTGGCATACCTCCACACGTTTCTGTTTCTGCGCATTGGTGAGGGTATGTGGCACCCATTGTGTATACACCTTTTTCATCTTCAAATCTTCATGGATTATGGTGTGGAGGGTTCCCTGTGATAAACCTGTTGGCTGCACTAATTCATCAAATGTAGTTCGCCTGTTCTCCAATATCAGGTCATTGACAAACTGAGTATTGTTTGGTTTGCGTGCAGTTGCTGGACGCCCAGTGCTTTTGCGTTTTTCAGCAGAGTCTCTGCCGTCTTTGAATTCGCATACCATACGAAACACGGACCTGCGACTTGGTGCAGACTCCCCACATATGGCCGGCCATTAAACTCTTGGGGATGTCTGAAGTAGTCACTCCTTCTCTCCAGAGAAACCACACAGTCCACCTTTGCCCGTGCTTGTCTGCCTCTATGTTGTTTCACTGATGTCCACCAGCGTACTGACAAGACGGTGTAAGTACTGCTCCAGTGCACCATCTATGGGAAGTAGCAACATCATCTAGTGACAGTAGACAGTACTATCGCCTATCTTCACCCATACATCGACACATATTTTACACTGCTACTTTGCAGGAGTTATAGGGGGAATGCCAATTATTACTGAATGAACTAAATAAATAAGTATAGTATACTACAAACCTAACTAAACAAGAAGCAGAAATTATCTGCAACTTTGGAGCACCTTACACAAGCCTAATCTGTTCTTCCACTGGAATTTGGTTGTGAACGCATGTAGTATAGCAGAAAAAGGCATGCTATTACTTGGACCCGATAGTACAAACCACTTTGTTACTGATGCCCCGAGTTCACACGTCTCGATTCCCATCGAGACATAGCCTAGTTTACTTGTTGCACTGCCACTTTCTACCTTAACTAATCTTCCAGGCTTGTCAAAATCTTTGATAACACACATTTTATTTCTTCTCTCTCTCTCTCTCTCTCTCTCTCTCTCTCTCTGTCTCTGTCTTCTAAAGTGAGTGTAAGTGCCTCTAGAGAGATCTGCAATACAATAAACTGCTCGAATGGCAACAAGTAATTCAATCTTATTCTTGCTATTTTCAAGAAATGTGAAAAGTGGAAATACATACGCTTTTGTCAGAGTAAGATATATATTCGATTATTATCTCGTTATCCATCACATATGTATCGTAGATTCCATTGCTGAAATGTTGTAATCATTATCATATGCAATTTCAGATGAATTCTTCCTGGCTGTCGCAGAAATTAATGGAGGCTGAGAGCTGAATAATACTATTCTCTTTCCTGTTGTGCAAATAAATTTTGTGGGTGCAAATGATATTTATATCAAGGGCATTACAGCTGATTTCACAACGTGTTTATCTATACAATATCGCAAGGTGTGGCAAGCCGTGATTGAATTTAGTATTAACGACAGACATAAAAGAGCAAGGGATAAAAGTACTTTTGAAAAATAATGTTAGTTTTACTTTTTTACTTATTTGTTTTCGTCACTTTTTTCTTTAGAAATAGTTATTCTTTCAGGAGCATTTACCGATAAATACGCGTCTAACTAAATAAACAGATGCATAAGAGTAGTAGTGGTAAAAACACCCTGATTCCATTTTTCTTTGCTTCGTTTTCTTTTCCGTGGTCATTTGCCTCCTTTAGCCAGCCACGTCATCTCGAAAAAACTTATGAATGAAAAGGATGAATTGGTGCTTAAATGATCTCGGAGTCTACAGAGTTTACAAAATATTTGCCCCAGAACATGTATAGAAAGATGAATGCAGCAATTCTTTCAGATAATTTCTTCTAGAGTAATGTTTCAAATTTGAAGTCAATGGAGAAAAACAGCATCGTACGGGACATGTATATTAAAAAGAGATAAGGAAAATTAAAGAGGAGAAAGAGACAAATTAAATATTAGTAACCGTTCTGCCAAGTAAAGTATATCAGTATATCAAATATAAGGTGACGTATTTCTTTAAACACCCTTTTGTGAATTATTTTTTAAAAACTGGATGAAATTGAAAAGAAGCTGCAGCATAGATTATAGATTAATTTGCATGGTATAAAGCGAAACACACACACACACACACACACACACACACACACACACACACACACACACACACACACACACACACACACACACACGAAATTGGTAGAAAGGCCAAAATGAGGAGAGCTATATTTTAATTTTTAGGAATTATACTTCCGAATACCAAATGACCTTACCTTGGTCATCCCTTGTTCTCTTCCGACCCCGATGCTATTAGAGTTCCTGGGGGCTAGGGAGTCTTTATTTTTCCAACCTCTCCATTTCTCTAATTTCTCTCTAAACTCTTAACCCCTAACATGCTGACCTGTCATAGCATGTATACGTCCTCTGATTGGTAAATAGAGGATATGGTCGGCGAATTTATTTTGATAACTCCCGATCAGGTCGGTGAGACCCGTAAACCAACGACAGGTGTGGTCCTCCAGACATTCTGGGGGTTGTGAGAGAGCGATGTGACCGCCAAAACATAAAAATATGGTGCTCTCTAAAAAACGGTTACTATTACTGCTATTGCTCTCTTCAATATCAAATTATGAAATATGACTCGAGGGGTAAAATGTTCCGGAGTTAAAATAGTCCCCCATTCGGATCTCCGGGCGGGGACTACTTCTCGAGAACGAGAACTTTATATAAATAGAAGATCTAACATCAGAATTCTACAATGGAATGCAGGTGGTCTCACCCAAACAAAAAGAATAGAATTGAATAAAATTGTATTTGACTATAAAATAGATATATTTGTCATACAAGAAGCAAATCTAACAAATGATCAATTTAAATACTTCAATTTTACTGGATTTTTACTACACCTACTAACCAAAAATAGACAGATAAGTAGTGGAATATTAGTTAGAGTCAAAAATGATATTAAATCCTCCTTTCAAATTGTTAAAGAAATGGATAACACAGATAAATCTGAATTAATAAAGCTAAATTTTTGGGATAATAAAACACATCTTCATTTATACAGTATTTTCAATCCTCCCTGGAATGAACCAGATCTCTCACTTATTGAATAATTAAATAAAACAATCATAATTGGGGATTTCAATGCCCATTCCAAAAGATGGGGTTATGAAAAAGTGGATTCTACAGGGAAGATAGTGGAAGAATCTTTGAATACCCCAACCTTTGAACTGATTCATGATAAAGAAGATCCCAAAACCTTCATGCATTACTCTGGAGCAGGCAGTAACCCAGACCTCTTGTTAGCTACAACAGATGTTGTTTCAAAAATTTAAAAAAAAAAAAAAAAAAAAAAAAAAAAAAAAAAAAAAAAAAAACAGGTTATAGAAGACCCAAGTTCTGGTCACAAAGCAGTAATTGCTGATATAAAACTAGATAATCAAATAACAGTCAAAATCACAGAATTGGAACTTCAAAAAAGCAGATTGGAACAAATATAAAACTGAACTGGAACATAAATTTAAAGAACAAACAAACTCACAGCTACATGACCAACCAGATCATATCAACAAAAATTTCTGTAAAGTCATCCTAGAAACTGCAAAAAAACATATTCCTCGTGGAAGAATAAACAATTTCAAACCCTTTTGGAACCCCCAGGTAGAAGAACTGAAAAAGCAAAGGGACATAGCTAGAAATACAGCTGAACAAACAAAACACATATCGGATACACAAATATGGCGGAATAAATGTGCCTCACTAAAAAAAGAAGTTAATACTGCTAAAAAGAATCACTTTAATAATTTCTTAGAAAAAATGGATAATAGGACAGATGGCAATAAAGCCCATAAGTTCATAAGAAATGTCAAGGACAGGAGAGAGAGCAACAGCACACCTATCATACACAACAATAAAATATTAACAAATGATGCAGCCATAGCCGAAACATTCAATAAAGAGTATGCTAATTCACATAAAGTAACAAGAAATAATAAAAAGGAACGTAAAGAATTTAAGAAAGATTTGAAACACGAAAGTGAATGTGATCCTAATACTTAATACAATATCATTTATCAAAATTTTAATTTACAAGAACTGAACATTGCAATTAATAATCTAAAAATCAAAAAGTCTCCTGGACCAGATCACATACATCCAGAGTTCATAAAAAAACCTTGTAAAAGCAGCAAAACAACAGCTACTAAAACTCTACAATCTATCCTGGAAAACCACTGTACCTGCAGAATGGCGAAAAGCAATAATTGTCCCACTGTTGAAGAAAGATAAAACAGCATCAGAAATAAAAAATTATAGACCAATAGCTCTTACCAGCATAATAGCAAAAGTGATGGAAAGAATGGTGTCAAACAGGTTAAATTGGTTTCTAGAATCCCAAAATTTAATTTCTCCATGTTAAGTTGGATTCAGAGAGTTCCACTCTACAAATGAACAAGTCTTACTTCTTAGCCAAGAAATCAAAGACTCCTTCAATAGAAAAGAAGATAATGTATCAGTTTTTATTGATTTCCAAAGTACATATGATTCTACATGCACAACAAAACTGCTAAAGAAAGTTAAAAAAAAAAAAAAAAAAAAAAAAATAGGGATACAAGGTCCAATGTTTTCATGGCTATGTGATTTCCTAACACAACGCTTTATTGCTACCAGATATGGAAGAAGTATATCTAAATATAAACAAGTACACCGTGGCTTACCACAAGGCGCAGTGCTCAGCACAACACTTTTTAATATATTTATTAACGATCTGCCACAACAAATACAAGAACCAGGTGTAAAGTGTGCACTATTTGCTGATGACTTAGTAATGTGAATTTCAAAACCAAAAAACAAAAGTACAGAACTAGAAAAAGCCATGCAACAATCCTTAAACAACCTACAAAAGTGCACCAAAGAAAATTTAATGACTGTTAATACAACTAAATCAAACTACCAAATCTTTTCACTAAGAAATAAACCACTAAAAATAAAACTAAATTTTGTGGGTCAACAATTACCAGAAACAAAGGAAGCAAAGTATTTAGGAGTTACATTTGATACCAAACTTACATGGACCAAAGAAATAGAAAATGTAATACAAAGAGCAGAGAGGCACCTTTCACTGTTAAAGCGTCTAACAAGAATGAAGTGGGGATGTTCCAGAGTATCTCTTAACACAACTATATATAAAGCCATTATTTACTTACTGCAGCGAAGTTTTTGTAACAGCAAACAAACAAACATAAAACAAAAATAATCAAATCTTTCAAAACCAAAGTCTGAGACTAATTACAGGTGCTACCAAAACCACACCAATAGCAGCTATGGAAATACTAACCAACCAATACCCCATTGAATATGAAATAGAAGAAGCGGCTCTTATTTAACATGAAAAGTTGATCAGACTCCCATTCAATACATGGCACAAGAGAAATTTTACACATACACTAAAGACTCAGGAGAGCTTTCATTCCAAAATTCAAGACATCAAGAAGAATGTATACCTTCCTAACTCAAAGGAAAACTTCATATCTAAAGTCAATCCGACACAAACATTGGACATCACATATTGCCTACCTACACCTGACAGAAGAAGTTAAGAAAAGTGATACTCCAACTAGTGTTCTAAAATTATTGGCATTAGAGGCAATCCATACTAGATTTCCAGAACATGAATGGCTCCATATTTATACTGATGGATCATTGATATCAAGATGGAGCAGTGACTGGACTCACATGTCACCTCTTTTCCTATTACAAATCTTTAAGTTATGGAACTACAAACTTTGATGGAGAAATTGAAGCAATTCGAATGGCCCTACAAAATCTCTTGTATAGAATTTCACATTTTAATCAAGCAGTTATTCTCTCAGATTCCAGGGCAGCAATTATAGCAATTACTTCTAAGTTGTCACCAAAAAACCAAACAATTATAGAATGTTGGAAAATCCTTACCCATCTAACAGCACTTCAAAAACACCTAGTCTTCCAATGGATACCAGCTCACTGTGGACTGAGTGGTAATGAGAAAGCTGATTTTCTTGCTAAAAAGGGTACCGGCAATGTGTAGAAATCTATAGTTAATCTACCATTTTATGCAGCTAAAAGATTAGTCAACTCTGAATTCAAAAAGTTATTGCAAAATATTTCTATGAAAAATCAAAAAATAAAAGATGGGAACTACCAAACATTCAAACAGTAATTCCTGAGTATCCTCGAAAAACAGCAGTTGCAAGCTTCAGGTTGGTTACAGGACATGATTGTCTGGCAAAACATTTAAACAGAATTGGGATATATTCTTCACCACTCTGCCCTCTATGTGATCTGCAAGAGGAAATGGACCGAGACCACCTTCAAATATGTCCGGCCACTTCTAGCGCCCCATCCATCAGTGAAAAATATTGGAGAGCAAGAGGATTAATGACTTCAATGTCAGAAATCCAGCATTAGCTAACAACAACAACAACAACAATTTTCATTTGTACCTAAAGCGTAAGATTTGGTGCATTGGTATAAAACGGGTTCAAAATATGAGTAAGGGTAGTTTTAAATTTGGAACGTATCTTATAATAGTTCAAGTTCACAAATGTCTGTTGAAAACAAAGGGTTAAGTAGTTTATATAAAAACATCCAGGTACTATATGATTGAAAATAACTCAGGTAGCTTTGAAACTTTTAGGATAACCTAAGATATAACCAGAGCCTACAGTATATTTGTGCAATATTTGAACAAATGGGTTAAACAGTATAGTTAGGAGTAGTTTTTGAGGATTTTAAAGTGGCCTAAAATTTTCATTGGGGCTTTATGGTATAAGTATTGAGACGGGTAGTTTTGTGTGTTGTGAAGGGAGGAATATGTACTGCCAAGATGTCGTCTCAGTTGCCCTCGGCTGTTGACTATTCTTCGGGGTGGTTATGCAGGTGGATTAATAAGTGTTTCTTAGCATTCGAACATTGACTTTATTCACTTTCTCTTATACCAGCTCTCTCACAGCTACACCCGTCTCATTCAAGTAGTTGAGTCTTTCTGCCTTCCAGAGTTCACTGCACCGACCCTTTTGTGGTCCTCCACTTTGTTCATAACGGTACCTCCCCTTGCTACGGTCAGTATGCCTCCCTTAGAAATACCTGAGCAGTGAGGGGTGACAAATGCCCCGCATCCTGTTTGTTTCCTTTCAATACCTGAATGAGGCGTTTGAAGACCGCTTGGTCGCTATTTACATTTTACAAGTTTCCAAGTGTAACTGCTTATCAGTAACAATATTTAAACAATTATTATCCTAAAATATTTATCTATATACAAACTATGTTCTAACCTAATGTACAACATACTTACTAATATGTACCGTTTCAGTGTACAAGATTTTGGTTAAACTTTGCATTTCAGAACAATTTTATAGTCATATCCGCCGGGAAGAACAGTGTTTTCAGTGAATTATAAAAAATTGTAGGTGGTTTTCAACACATACTCACACACAAATACACATACATACACTCACACATGCGCACACAGTATACACACAAACACGACATATATTGTTGACCTTTGCTTTTAATTTCTCTACCGCATACCCTTAGAGGAAGAATTTTATTCTACCAAAAAAATCCCGGTTATACCATTCGCTTCTTAGCAAAGCGGCCCGGGTTCGATCCGAGGCAACCTCATGTGGGATTTGTGGTGGACGAAGCGGCGCTGCGGCGGGTTTCCTCCGGGTTCTCCGACTTCCCCGCCATCTCATTCCACCGGTGCTCTATCTTCATCAAAATATATCATGAGTTTCACCACCTGTAGTGTCGTATGTAGTAAAAGCGGATGTTAAACACTACAAAAAATTCCACCAAAAATTCGTGTCAAGGTTTCATCGGAAATACATGTTTTGAGGCCTCTAATCCAAAAATGCTGTTTTAGAAAAAGTGCGTATTTGCATTTGTGAACAGCACAAGTCAAACTCGAAATGTCCCTTAGACAGATAGATGTAGGACTTGGTATTAGATTCACCATCGTCCAAAGATGCGACAGGAATACTTTCATGGAAATATCCCCCCTGAAATACCGTTACCCTTTACACGGAGAATTTTTCAAAATGCTGGATTTTCTCTCAGATGGCTGTAACGATTTTTATTACAATACTATACTTTTAAGGTATTTACATGAAAAATAATTTTAATAGTTGAATTGTCTGCAATATGCTTCGAAACCCTCGGAATTCTACAGGGATTTTGTATAACCTGATAGAACTGGTAAAGCATATGAGATAGACAAGCGCACTACACAAAACATGTAGATCTCGTTAAAATACATAATACCAAGTTGGTGTTTTATGGTATTACCCATTTCCGAGATATATGCTTTATTGACTTGGATTTTTTCAATACTTTGTCATTTATTAGGTTCTGTCACTTTTAAATTGCTTCTCGTGATAACGTGGAAAGGTAATGGAACTTCTAGGCCAGCATATTATAGATTTTAAACATCTGATTAATTATCGATTCGGTTTGCCCTATTCCTCTTGCAGCTACAAGAAATTGTGTAATGACCTATTTCTGTCACCTCCACCGCACCACCTCCGCCAAGGCCACCACCAGCACCACCACCACCACCACCACCTCCACCACCACCACCACCACCCCCACCACCGCCGCCGCCACTAGCACCATCACCACCACCGCCGCCACCACCATCGCCGCCACCACCACCACAAACACCACCAACTCTTCATGATTTAGGAGAATTCTCCTGTTCTAGCTTCATATTTCTTCCAATCTTTTTATTGGTCTTCCCATAGTTCTACATATAACCAGAGGTTTTATATTTGTATAACTGCAATGGAATGCACGAGTTATCCATTCTTTGCAAATGATTTTTCCATGTTTCTCTATTTATTTGTATATTTTCTTTTAACGAAAATATACACACACACACACACACACACACACACACACACACACACACACACACACACACACACACACACACACACACATATATATATATATAATTTGTTCTTATTTCTTCATTTCTAATACGACTGTCTTGAATTTAGTCAAATGCATTGTGTGTGAGCATCCCTCAGTTACTTATCGTCTTACGGGGGTCTTTAAGGTCGTGAAGCATAAGTCTGACCAATGAACTGTTGAATAGTTGAGATACGGCGCTAGAGGCGTGGCTCTGTAATGAGAACAAGGAAACCTGGGAGAGGGGTAGATACCCCTGACCTGCTAGTTAAATCAGGTTTTAATTTGCTTTAACTTTATCTCCAAATTCTTAAAGTCTGTTAAAGAAAAAGTTGCAAATATTGCTTGAAATAAGCAGCATTTATTGAGTTAAACAATTCTATGTTGTAAGAAAAACCAACGTTGTCCTTAGAATCACAGAAACATGTAAAGCTTTGCATAAATATAGCATGTATCATGGTGCCATTGGAGAGGATAAAGAGAGGGGTAACGATTTACTAAGTGACAAGTAAAAATCAATTCTTCTCTTTCAGCCCACATGCCATTGGCTATAACTATGTCCAGCCAGTAGCATGAAGGTGCTGTCATTGCAGAGGGGCAAAGGAAGGTGACGTCGATTTTAGGGTCCCACGTTGGTTCGCGAAGTTTTCGGTGGTTTAATGGTCCCACGTGTGTGCGCTAAGTTTGATGACGTTGGTCCGGGTACGGTGTCAAGCCAAGTATGACGTCGTTACTCGCTGGAGAGGATCTCTGCAGCCTGGTCCTTGAAGGTCTTGTAGTCCTGTAGATTTGCTCTATAAATAGTATATAACTTTGCCCTGGCTAACCATTAGAGCTGAAACGGCACTATCTACAGGGTATGCGTGAGCGGTGTTGACGGAATAAGAACACGCACAGTTCCTTGTAATTAATTTAATTCTGGATACATTTTCACGACCAATATTCACCATGAGTTGTCGCCGTTTGAAAGTAAAGTTACTATTACGTTCCCCTGTCACAGTTAAAATAGGTCGAATCGTTGAAATCGGCTACGGTGGAATAACTCACTTTCCCAATTTTAAAAATATACTTCACCGCTTAATGCACTGCTGAAAAAGACTGTTCACTCTCTATAATATTCGCGGTAGTAACTGTTATGTCTTGGCACGAAGTAATGTTTGTGACTACGGCAGGCGATATGCGACAGTCCCGTCACGGGTTTCAAATCAGAGTCTGGTACCACGCTATGCTTGGTAGCTAAACAACCCGCGGGCTTTAGCCTCGCTTCAGACTGAATTCTCAGAAAACCGCTAGTTAGCGAACCCTTAGCGTCTGGGCATTTCTTAGAAAACTGGCCAAAAAAGTTAGGGTCGACCGACCGGGTCGCTAATTACTACAGGTAGCAAAACCCAAAACATTTAGCAGGCACCTTTTACCAGTAATATTTCAACCATATGAACCAGAAACAGTGCATTATATAACTCTGAATTAGAATATTTACTCGCATACTAGTTATTGAATTTAAATACTGTTGCTTCCTATCATAAAATTATCCATTCGTAATAACCATTATATTAAATACATTCATATTACTTTCTCATTATAATTTTAACTATCATTTAATTCATTGTGAAAATCATATTTAATAGTACGGCTAATAATCGCGGTGTCAAAGGGAGAGGAGGGGGAGCTCGTTAAAAAATCATGATACCCTTGCATTTTACTGAATTCGTTCTCTGTACATCCTTTAACTGCTCGGAGATATTTCATTACTGTTACTTGTATTTGGCTAAAATCTCTAAGTGCCAATGTCTGCGATTCATACAGTAAAACCGGAACAGCCATTGTCTTATAAAATTTAGATTTGTATCCTTTCGGGTTTTCCTGTTCAAGGTATGAGCTGTTATTCCACAAATATATTGGAACGTACTTTATTACTTACTTCTTCATTGTTTGTTTTAAGGGTTACATTACACCCCAGGCAATTCAATTTTCACACTTTATTAATTAGCACTATTTTTGATATTTTCAAGTTTTCCTATAAATGCCATAATCTTTTAGTTTTCTACTAATATATTTAAACCATAATCCTGGGTCAATTTGTGTAACTTGCACATACTTATTTCCAGTCTATCTTCTTTGTCTTGTATTAACACCATGTCATCCAAAAAGGGTATCACATTTAAGGCATTATTTTTATTTATTTTTATTCCTAATGGGCAATAAGCAAACGGTGGTTTATCTCGTTTATAATGAATTAGGTAGAAAAATATGCGTCCATAAGAATAGTGTGTAGAAGTTATATCAAAATAAATGATAGCGGGTAGAGAAACTCATGTGAAAGCTCACACTTTTTATATTAACATAGCTACAACAAGGCAGTTACATGCTGTTAGAAACAGCATTTAACTCTTTCCACCTGTGTCAAAAATCTATACTCACCATTAATATACTAAAAGGCATGGAACAACCTAATGTTTGTTACAAAATGTCTTCTTTTTTTCATCAAATAAAAAGTTTAACACCCAGTGGCTGAGAATATGAGCATGTCTAGTTATAATAACGTCCTTGAGAAGCTATGTTGTTTATGAAATGCTTGTGTTGTTATTCAAGTTCAGAGTAGCATGCACAAAATCGGAAGGGACTTTGCGCTGCTTCGTCACCCGTTTACTTTTTCTCTGCATTTGTGCGCTCCAGGGTTCTTTTATTGACAGCACAAGGCGAGAACGAATCTCATCTTCTCGGCAGAACGAGATACAAGGAAGTCGATATGTCAAAAACCTTAATGCTGGGGTAACCCAAACTTGGCCGTAGGAGCCATTAGCAAGATTGCACAAGGAAGAAATGTTAAGACAGCAGCGGCCATACTGTAGATTGCGTCGTGACTTAATGAAGCTGCCTTACCCATACGCTTGCTTGTAAAGAGAACTAAAATGCGCTAGCTGCTGGTGTTGCCGTAGGGGTGGAGGTTAACTACGCAGAGAGCTCCGAGAAACATAAACTGCTTTACTCATCTTCCAATTAAATATTCATTAGCGTATAATATGCCACAAGGTAAACGGTCTAATTTAGCATCCGTGTTTCTCTCAAAGCGGCTTGGGCTCTTCGTTCTAGCAACATCTAGTGTAAAGAAAATGTTATCCAAGGGCCTGTAATATAATGAACTACAAAATAGCATGTCTTTTACATTTGTCGCGTGTAAGTAGAGTTAGAATGACACAATGACAACTTGCGGAGGACGACTTGGCACCTCAAACAAAATGCAATCTTTGTGCCTATGCCCCTGACGGGGCACCCCTTCTGGAGGATGGATGAGGCGAATGGATCCATAGGGTGGCCGGAACGTTGCCATGACAGAGCTGAGGGTAGGGTCCCTAGATTTTCACAGTTAGAAGTACCCCGGCGGAGGCTGGCTGAGCCCGGTTCCTCTTCCACCCTTGGGTTCGTACTCCCAAGGGGGCGCGAGACTCGGGAACCAGCTTCTCTCCCCTCACCGGGCTTGTATCATCCCGGAAACCAGTAGGTTCACCGTCCAATCCTGAGGACGAGATTTCCAGAGCATATTTGTTTCCCCTACCATGGTCCTGAGACGCTCGTCGGCGTTTCGAACCCTGAAAGAAACTTAACGGGATGAAGGGTGAAAGGAAATGATTTATGTAATGAGATGGGACAGGAAATTCGGAGGATATGGAAATCCTTCCAAGCAATCGCCTGACGACTCGGGGAAACCTCCAATAAAACCCATAGGTCAGGAATGTCGGCCAAGGGAATCGATCTCGTGACCTTCCCAATACGGGTCACAGACGTTACCGTTTGAGCCAGCACGCTCGGTAAGGTTAGAAAATCTAATCACAGCTGGTGCCATGGTAACGTGAGCGATTCGCATTCGAGGGTCCCGGGGCTGACCAACCTGACCAACAATTTTCAGCGGTCTTCCTCGGTTGGTAGGCCAATGCTAAGTAACATAATTTGATCCGTGAATTTCCTATCATCCCTTTCATCACTACAGTTGATTTTCTTGTTCTTTACTGCCATACCAGGTACTGAGGTGATCATCCATCCTGTATATGTGCTATGATCCAGAGCTTGCTTGTTCCTCCACAGGCTACTTACTCAAGGCATTGGCTTGCAAGTCATAGGGCGTGTAAGTACTACAATGAGCAGGGTAATCCAAAGAACAAGAAGAAGAGGAAGAAGGAGGAGGAGGAGGAGGAGGAGAAGAAGAAGAAGAAGAAGAAGAAGAAGAAGAAGAAGAAGAAGAAGAAGAAGAAGAAGAAGAAGAAGAAGAAGAAGAAGAAGAAGAAGAAGAAGAAGAAGAAGAAGAAGAAGAAGAAACGTACAACGCCACAACAGGAACGAACCAAGTAACACTTAAGTGTAGACAGTTCAACACGGAATGTGAAGCACATATAAAAAACATCTGATGTGATGCACTCACATAACTTTCTCTACTCTTGTACTAACCATTCTTACAAACTCCTATTCCATCTTCTTCGTGTTACTTGAGATAAACATTAGTACAAATTATCTTATTGCTTATTTCCTTTTAGGTGCAAGGGGAATATTAGAATACAGTAGGCTTCGAGCGATAGTCAAATCTTTTGAAGCTTTGAGATCCCGTTCTCCTTGCACGCTTAACATATCAACAAAAATGAACAATGTTCCATTTTACGAAAATTTTAAAGTTTTTCGAAACCCACACAAATAACAAGGAATATCTCCGAAATAATTCACTCTACTGAAAAAATTGTTCAGGCATAAATTGTGTTTTAGCAAGATCTACATTTTTTGTAGCGTAAGAATTTGTCCATCTCTTACGGTTTATGGGTTATTCAAAAGTCATCCAGAATAAATAGGACTCCATAGGCTATAGCCAGAAAATTCAAAATATACATTTCATTTGTCATAAGATATCTTAAACATATGGCATTTTAATCAAAATCACTAGTCATTTTCAAGAAAGTAAAAATGTTCGAAAATTTTTCCTTGTAAGCGATACTTTAGGATGGGGCTCTTTTCTTAAAAATCTTCGTTTCGCATCCCTGAAAGACATTAAATGTAAATATCAACTTTGGTTATCAACCGACTTTTGGTTTTTGAGTTATGCTACCCACAGACTGACGGACACACAGACATACACATACACACACACACGCGCGCGCACGCACGCGCGCACGCACGCGCTCACACACCAGCCTTTTTTCTAAAATTGCTTTTTTTGGATTCAAGGGGTCCAAAACATATATTTCCGGCGAAATCTCGACATCAAAATTTTGGGTGGAATACAATAGTTCCTCTGCTTACCAGTAGAGAAAGTAATAAAGGAAAGTGTTACTGGAACCAAAGTGACCACATCATCACTGAAACATAGTCAAGCTACAGAACAGCGACGCTTGAAGGACTCCACTGAAAGGCCACCAAAGGTAAGAAGAAGAAAGCCGCAATTCGGGACTGTGAAGGAGCACTAAATTCAAAAGACGGACCTACATATGGAGCAGGGAAGTTATCCAAATGAAAATAAATAAATTATACACGAGGAAAGTTTCTAGTGAGGTACAAAATGCATTTTGCAGCAGATATTGGTACTGTAACCGGCCTAAGGAAAAACTCCTGCACCCCTACTGAAAATGGAACCCGGGACCTAATGGAGGAAAGTTCAGAAAGCTTATACCGTAGCCACATAAGCACTCAAGATTTCTATTATACCTATTGTCGTATTGGCAGGCAGCATGGAAGAATAAGTCCGCTATGCAATACGGTTAGAGGCGACGCAGTGATTCCCGAATTTAGAGGAAAGATGCTGGGAATTGTCGAAGCTAAGCGAAGGGACTCCGAGATAATCTGTGTGATTGTGTAGTAAAGTGGTCGCGAGTTGATAAGTTGATGAGTTTCTGGTTAGTTTTGGTAAATGTGGCAACGTAAAGTGAGAGTTGTGATGGTTGAAGTTGTTTTTATTGAGGCCAGGTTTTACCCATGTGATTAAATGAAATAGAGGTATGAAGGGTAGCTGGACTTGAGATTATACGTATAAGGAAACGTTTTGGACATTTGAACATTACATCGTTTTGATTGGTAACCCAAATAAGAAAATAAAGGTTGTAAAATAAGGCTTTTGTATTTTACAATTTAAGGAGATTTAAGAGAAATGTGACAAATATGGCTATATTAATTTGAATAGCTTTATCCCATTGCTTCTAAGAAGCATTTATGCCATGGGTGCCTTTAGAGCCTGTTACGCACATGCTTTATCATCATAACAAGATGCCGATAAATGCTAGGGTTGCTGAAAAAGGTTATATAAAATTGAATGATTAGGAAAACAAACAGGTGTAGTTTTACGCCGCCAGCAAAGTTAAGCAACTTTGCAAGATTCAGACACACTCGTAAGCTCTACAAATACACACAAATTTCAATTCTGAACTCTTTCAAATTCTGAAGCGCAACAATAAGCTGTAAGTGTTGCCCTAACTCCGTAGCTAAGCGATGTAAGGCCCATATCCAGCTCACAAAACTTCAACAACTAGAAAGTTCTAATCCGTACGTCATTAACCTCCAAGCTGAAACTCTCAGATCATCAGGATGAGGAGTTTTAATTATGAAGAATTAATGAATTCTACAGCAGATTATCCCAGACCAGAAATGTTAGCCGACGTTTCTCCTCTGGGCTGGATTTAAATCCAAGCTAAGCAGCTTGACGCAGAGACTGATTTAATCCTTGCGCCGTGCTTTATAACTTGTGACGATTTTCTCGCGGCAAACGACGACAACTAGAAGGATCTGCAAGATGCGCAATATAAGGATACCGACCGGGTGATTTTGTGATGGTGTTAGAAACTTTCAGGGAGGATTAAGGAGGACAAATGCAATAATCTGATACAGGGAACCTCGGTCCGGAAAAGTCTCCTTCACAAGTTATAGGCGAAAGTTGTTTTCATAGGTAGGTAGGTGATTAGTAATAAGGATAGATAACCGGACCGCCATCTAGGAGAATCATGAGTGGTTTAGAATCACTTCGCCATAAAGGCAATGCAGATGGCGTTTTAAACTTACATACGGCAACAGAAGTTCAATGCAGATGGCGTGATGTGTACTGTCTGACGTGCTGTCCTGTAACATTACTTGAGCTTTTCTTGTGGGGTCACGTGAAAAGTCTTGTGTACGTGACACCAGTAGAAAATGAACAGGATCTACTGCCACGAATTCTCGCCGCCTGTGACATTGTCAGAGAGACTCCAGGGTTGCTCGTCCAAGTACGACAGAACATCGTACGACGCCATTGCCTGCATCATTGTTGAAGGATGCCAGTTTGAACACCTCTTGTACTATTATCACTTGTGTAAATGTAAATACAGATATTCCTAGATTCTCATAATTTCACGTTCACAGGTATAGCAAACTCTTGCCTGTGATCGTGCGAAGGAGACGTTTTCGGACCAAGGTTGCTTATATCAGATTAATGCATTTGTCCTCCTGAGTCTTCCCTGAAAGTTTCTAACACCTCACGAAATCATTCTGTATATACTTAAAAATGCCGTAATAACGATCTTTAGTCCCCGCCAGACCTTTCAGATCTGATTCAATGTATGTGGGTGAAATATAGGTTAACAGAAAGCCTGAGCTCTTATTAGTGTTGGGAAAAATATACCAGATCAATCAGCTGCTGCTTGTTAGCAGAGCTTACCTTCTACACACTACAAAAGCTTGTTCTTGTGTCCAGTTCTTGTTATCCGAAATAGACTTCCCTTGAACATCTAGCATTTCCTTATAAATATAAGAAAAATACAGTAAGGTAAAAGGATAGTCAAGATCTTTAAAAAGCAGATCTCTGTGTGATATATTTAAAATGGCATGCACTTTGACCACCACAGAAAACGAATAGTAGCGTATCACTTGAAAACAATATAAATATCTGAAAACTCAAACCAATAACAAGGAATATCTCGAAAATGTTTAAGGCAACAAAAAATTAATTTGGAATAATGATTTTCTTTCAACGAAAGCTACATTTTTTCTATGCCTTACGGTTTACCAGTTATATAAAAGTGATTCATAGCAAAACAAACTTCACAAACTATTCCCAGAAAATTCAACATATAAATTACATTTGTCATGCAAATATGTGAAATATATGGCATTTTAAACCAAGCCTCTAGAGCCCTTTTTTTAGAAAACCTAAATTTCCGAAGCATTTTAAATATGAAGGGAGTTCAGGGTGAGAGAATTTAATTGAAAGTCTTCGTTCGCATCATTGGATGATGCTGAACTTAAAATACCTATTCTGTAAAATTGCTCTTTTTGTGGCAGGGAGTCTTAATACGTGTAGCCTCGGTGAAATCGGTACTGAAAGTTTGGTTAGAAAGCAATACTTTGTCTACTTATTGTAGGAAGTAGAAATTACATCAGAAGCAAAACTCCACTTAGGCAACTGCGTAACAACAATCAAAACTACAAATGACACAAATTAGAGACTCACATTTCACTTCAATAAACTGAGTTACACTCAATATTTCTCACAACGATCACTTCGACACACGTGTCATCATCAGGTGAAATGACCTTATGCAATAGCTACGAAAAAATCCGTTACAAGTTCGCGATGACGTCACAGTGACGTCACGTATACGTAACCTGAGATGACATCCTGTGATGATGTCATTCATCTCCTTCTCTCAATACGAATTTTGTAACGAAATCAGTAAAAGGTATTTCAAAATGCATAACACGGTCCGTATTTTTCAAAATGAATATTTTTCCCCAAACCATCAATTCAATGGGTCCGCTTAATTGCTTTAATAATTTAACCACGGTGTTTATTTCCTGATTAAGTGACCAAAAATGATCTACCACCGCTGACTTATCTGTTTATATTTAATGTTTCTAAAATGTTATTTTTGTCTGGTTTCTAAATGTCGTTTTGTCTTACCAATGTAAACCTTATCGCAGTCTAGACAGTCAAAATGAAAAATACCAGACTTCTTGCAATTTGAAAAATAGGGACCATATTATGAATTTTGAAATACCTTTTACTGATTTCGTTACAAAATTCGTATTGAGAGAAGAGGATGAATGACGTCGTCACATGATGTCATGGTGGGTGACGTATACGTGACGCCACTGTGACGTCATCGCGAACTTGTAACGGATTTTTTCGTAGCTATTGCATAAGGTCATTTCACCTGATGATGACACGTAAGTGTGTCGAAACGATCGTTATGAGAAATATTGAACGTAACTCAATTTGTTGAAGTGAAGTGTGAGTCTCTAATTCCTTTGTGCTATTTATGGATCAATTTGCTTCACTGTCAATAGCTTCAGGTGTGTATATTCAAACAAACAAAACTCTCACCACTGAATATTCGTATTGATAACTAATAATATCTATCGTATACGAAAGTAATGCTATCTAGCCTTTAACGTCAGAAGTTTGCGAATTAATATGAATGTGTGAGAGAATGAATCACTTATTTTATTCTCTTTAAAACAAAAACATAGTATTATGTACTTTAGAAGGACTGTCTAAAAATACTCGTATGAAACCAATATTTTAAGTACATACTACCAAACTGAAGGTGAGGTGGAGAACACGCCAATTGCTTAAAACGCTATATTTAGACAACGTGTTACATAAATAGTTATTAACATTCACGTGTTTAAATGTATATAGCATATTGCGAGAGAGGCTACTGAGAGGTTTCTAAAGAATCGAGGAAAACGATTGAAGTAACAAAGAAACAAAAGATTAAAGAATCAAAGGGAGTGTTTTTATTAACAATATTCTGTAGTGCACTTAACTAACGTGTACTGCACAGTATTTTTCACGATAGTGGGTTATAAAACAACATATTTAAAATCTGAATACTTAAAATACGAGTATGAATAGCTGAATGATGTTAGCACTCTAGCAAACGCAAATGTGCTGAACCCCTGAGGTGATTTAGTTAACATATACGTAATAGGCCATGCCAAGAATCACGTATAAGATGGAGACTCATAATATCCATATGTGATGGAATTGACAAAGCGTGAAAAGCCAGGTATGCTTCTATAGTACCTCACATTTCTAAATAAAAAAAATTTTACCCATAATGTGCCCGAAGGAGAAGAAATTGTACTGTAAGTGCTTATTTCTTGCTCACAACTGAGACATGAAATCTCTAGGGAGTGTGCACGCTGAAAATATAAAGCAGAATGTGATGACACATTTAAAAGAAGGTATCAATTGCAGGTTTCCGTACACTATAAGCATATATTGATAGAGGTTATATAACACAACGTAGCACATATATACAAACTAAAGTGACCAGCGCCCCCAGGAGGAAGGCATGAGATTAAGGAACCACAGGAAGCTACAGGCCACAGAGACGCGCGGAAATCCCTAACATTTCCAGCCTCTCAGACCAGTCCCACAGCTGGAGCTGCCTAGAGAGCTTGAAGAACGACCTGCCAACCGAGCAGCCCTCTGTTACCGAGAGAGATTGGTTAAGGCGTAAGGTCTGTAGCCACCATTCGTGAGGTCGAGGGTTCGCTCACCGTGGCCGACCTCCCTGATTCATGCGTTTTTTCGGAGGTTTCCTCGGATCGCCAAGCGAATGCTGGGAAGGATTTCCATATCCTCCGAATTTCCTATCCCTCCATTTCGTTACAATAATCATTTCATTTGACTCCTCGTCTCCTTAGGTTTCTTTCAGGGTTGGAAGCGTGGGTGAGCGTCGCGGCAGCAGCACGGTACCATGGAAATCTCGTTCCCCGGATTAGAAGATGAGCCTACTGGTTTCCGGGCTCCCCATGGGGCGGTACAAGCCTGAGGGGGGTGGGAGCCGTTTTCCGAGTCCTGCGTCCACTTGCCTTTGGGAGCACGAACCCGATAGGGCGCAAGAGCAACTGGGCTGGGCCAGCCTACGCCGGGGTGCTTCTAACTGGGAAAATGTAGGGACCCTGCCATGTTCTCCGTCGTGGCAACGTTCTGGCCAACCTTCGGATCCATTCACCTCATCCAGCCTCCGGGGGGGTACCCTTTAGGGGGCTAAGCACAAAAGATCGCCTTGCGGTCGAGGTGCTAAGTCCTCGTCTTCCAGTTGCCATTGAGTCATAGAGTCAAGTACCTCTCTGGTGTTCACGGGTAGTACTTTGTTCTTTGAGCAAGCAACCCCGTCATCTCCGGCACCGCCATATGCCAAGAAACCTGGAAGCCCACTGACAGATATGAATGACAGGGAATGAAAGAGTAATGTTGGAAGGGAAACCGTATAGCAGATGAGAATCCACCTTAGATTTCGCCTACCGACCACAGAAAACATAAAAAACCCAAGGTTTCCACAAAAACAAACACTTTTGGACATATACAGAAGGTAATGCCTTTACTTACAACATACCAAATATCATTAATGTATCTGAAAATACTACGTACAATACAATATACTTATTTAGGTTTCTTTTGTAGTGTTTAACGCCCTTACTACATACGGCACCGCAGGCGGTGACATGCTGATGCACAGAATGAAGAAGGAGCACATGTGAAATGAGATGGTGGGGGAAACCGGAGAACCCGGAGGAAACTCGCCCCAGCGCTATTTCGTTCACCACAAATCTCACATGCGGTTGCCTGGGATCGAACCCGGGCCGCTTTGGTGAGATTATTTAGATTAGAAACTTTAAATTCAGCAAGATCATTTTCCAGCCATGGCAACCGTGCCCTTTAACGAGAAAACACACTGTCGTGCAAATGCTGATCTTTAGCCTCACAAAGTGCAAGTCGCAAATAAGTAGAGGTGTTTTCAAAGCCATATGTTGCCTGGATTGTTTTCTCTGCAAAACATATTTCAGGTCGTTCTTTTGCACAGTATAAATATCATGAAGAAGATAGATACACTTACATAACTAAACGTTGCAGCGTTGCACACATTCCAAAACAAAGCCTAACTAAACATGCTATAACTTAAGGAATAGAGTGGGTGACTTCACTGCATGATAATGTAAATGAGTACTTACAATCTGGAAGAGCTGAAGTCATGCGGCTGATGAACCAGTGACGGCAGGGAATGCACGGACTGACTCACGTAATCCGAGAAATCTGCACGGAAAAAAAAAACCCTTGCTTGTGAACTCATTTAAAACACTTTCTATTAACATCTAGGTAACAAAAACAACTATAATATAATAACAATAACAATAGCAGCAGCAACAACAATAATATAATAACAATAAAATAGCAACAACAACAATAATAATAGTAATGGTAATGGTAATAACAATGACAACAATAATAATGATGATGGTGATGGTGATGGTGATGGTGCAAATGCATAAGTACTCGTACTTAGTTTGTTTCTGCTTGTGGTGTGCAAATAACTTTGCAATGTGCTTTAGGTTCTTCTATGCTTGAATGTACAATGAATGCATTTTGAAATTTCCGATGTTGCTGCGCATTTCATCATTTTCCCATACATCCAAAGCATAATACACGCATTTTAAAATTTTTAATATTAAAATTAATATTTCAAAACGCTAGTGACAAATTTTAAAGTCCTTCCAATGGAGATTCAGAGTAAACTTGAGAGGACTACTTTGAAGTGTACAGGAAAATTAAGTACTTACTTGTGAGTGTTTTAGAAATAAATTTTTCCTGAAGAAATTTCCCCAGTTAGCAAAGTGCCTGCAAATTCTGGCCCATTACTGCTATAGACTAGAAAGTTCCTTTTGAAGCTAGAAAATGCTGTTCTACTCTCAGTTAACGGGGGATTTGACCTGAGAAACGCTTATGGTGTTAATTATTCGTTGAAATGTAGTTTTTTAACGTTGGTTTTTGAATACTTTGTAATGTTAAATTCATTCACTCCCACATTTATGCTTCCAGATTCTGCGGAGGACAGGAATGATTTGCAGTCGGGAAATGTAGGTTAAGTAGGCAGGATTTGTACCATTCGACCACAGAGACAGTTCATACACACATGTATTCCGCAATAAGTAGAAGTAGTATTGAAGGCCCAGTTTCATAGGTGTTAACCAATAAACATAATAAACTCACACCTGAGCATTTGGAGAAATGATCATTGTTTACTGGAAACCAAATTACGACCGGAAATGTTACAAGACTAGAAGTAACAAATGCAGGCCTTTCTCCTTTTTACACGCTTTATATTAGCTTCACCTGTATGTACGTATGTAAGTATGGATGTAACGGAATATTTAGATGCAATTTTCACCCAGTTACAGTTGTCTGATTGACTTAAAAATTTGCACACGTGTCAAGGGCCGATGGCCTTAATATCTCTCCTAATATTTTGATTTAATTTTGACTTCTGCAGGACGCCTAAAGATCTTCGAGGTGACCGTTCTAACCTTTCTCCGACTTCGTTTAATTTCTGTTCCGTAAGCACAGGCCATTTTATGTTTCTTTTCCTATCACGAATTAATCCCGTCTCCCTGAACTTACAAACAAACGAACGGTGTCTCTACTCGGAACACGCACGCCAGGAAATTTAGTTTCAAGTTGCCTGACAACTTCCCTACAAAATGATGTAAGCACATACGTATCGTATATAAACATTCTTTGTTATACTATATACGCAATCGATTCATTTTAAAGACACTTAAAGCGAAACCAAACACTTCTGAACACTCCTAATGTTATTCGGGTGTGAAACTAACAGTACAAAGCACCTACCTAACACAAGTAGGAATGACGCACCTATGACGATTAGCATCCGCGCGCAGGGAAGATGGAGTGTAGGTCACACCGGCCGTGCACCAGTCGGCCAAGTTTTGTAGTAAACGCACTGTACTTATTCACAATAAAACTTTTCAAGTAAAACGATAGTCGTAAATTCGGAATATTTATTTTGTCCTTATGACAGCAGAACCGAAAGCGTGTCATTGTCGCGTGCCTTTTCGGCATTAAAGTGTAAACCACCATGATGTTACTATTTGCAACTCATAGTATCATAACAAACTCATAGGAATGTCACACATAATTAATTATGCCGCTTTCGAACACCATGCGTTCTTCGCTTGATAGTTATCGACTGGTTATTCTCATTTGAGTTCGATTCCGTTCAGTGCTTCGTCCCCGTCTTCTAGTTTAGTTGGTAACATCCAAAATATTCTTAAAATGCTTTCTTTGAAAATGAATTAGATGACCGTGCAAGAATATTCGCATTACCTTGACGAATATACTAGGCGAGTCAGCTACCCCTTATTTTCCAGTTTTATGTAATCCGCATCTTATGCATCCGCATCTATGACAACATCGGCCCTTATGCTAGGTTCTTCCCAATTACTTAACATAGATGTGTATCGTTAAACACTCGATGAAATTAGTATTGATATAGACGTTAAAGCACGTCGCCCTTTAATATACTTGTAGACAGCTGACGTTTGCACCACTGCAAATGTACACTGGGACCAGCGAGCACTACCTACATGTTAAACGGAATGTTTATCTCTCAAGTTACCCAGGCAGCTCAGTTGGAACGAACGCACGATTCATAAGCAGTTCGTTTGCTTTAAAGGTGATTCCCCTGCATGTACAATTTTTTCACAAATAACTTTTGATTGAACAATTCATATGTTTAAAACTGCTATTGCTTTAATTCGTAATTATTTTATTTCCATTTTATGGTATTGTTGCCTGTTAGGATATATTTTCCGGTATGGATACGTAGCTGTTTGTTCATTGGCTCTTGCTTCTCCGTAGATCAAAAGCATATCAACGTGCTCTCCTGTGGAATCTGTTGTGAAGGACTGGCACAGAATATCGTGCGACAGCATACGTGTGGAGAATGAAGGGAGTCGGTATTTATAATAATAACACATCATTATACCTATTCTATTACAAAATGCAGACAACAAAAAACTTTTTTGAATTATAAGGTCCTAAAACCTAAGGGATTTTAAAATCAGATTATTGAGAACTTGGTTTCCCAGCATAAGGGGCATAAAATTGCGCAATGCCGAGACGCGAACCCGTGTCACTGGCGTAAGTGGACAGGATACAGTCATAATTCTATTCAGCTATTTGGAGTTTTGGCTGAAAGCACATTCTCAGTTCAACCGCAGAGCTTTTATGCCGAGCGCTAGGCCATTGCTACATCGTGACATGTCGTCCCTAATTTAGCCTTTTTAAGATAGCTTTAATCCCTTGCTGAGCGTTTAAATGTCATTACTTACACGACAAACGCCATTATGCATGTTATTTGAGATTTACGAGACGTGGTTTACGCCAACATTTAAATAAACCGTTATTTGGGATAGGTTGCGCGTTAGTTCTTGACGAATGACCTTCAGCAGAAATCCAGTGAGCTGTCCTACCCTTAATAAACATGTCAGCAAATGTTTATGCTACGATAACAGACACCTCTGCTTTCCTCTGTCGCGTTTGCGTATACGGTCGACTGCAAAAGTTTTGTGCGGTACGGATGTATGCATGCAAGTGTTCTAACAGTGCTAGTTAGTTGCGTAGTTACGTGTTAGTTACTAACGTGACAATGCCTCCTGCAGTGTCAAAAATAAAAGGAAAAACTCTGCATAGTCAAAGTCGCGAGATTATTGCCAATGTTTATGAGTATATGAAGGAAGAAGCCAAGCGTAAATATCGATTTTCTCCAATGTATTTTAAAGAAATTCAGAAGGTGCAAGAAAGAGTTGCTGCAACCACCAAGATATCACACAGTTCAGTTCACAGAATTGTGGGTGAAAAACGAAAACCCGAAGAGGAAGCAACTTCCTTTGGTACACCGGGAAAGAAGCATGCCGTCCCCAAAAGAATTACTGAAACGACGATTTTGACAGGTGTGTAATTCGACGCACTGTATGCAATTTCTATGCTGTGGAAAAGACTGCACCTACATTAAAAATACCAAACAAAAATTGCGAGAGAGCACCAATTTTCAAAGCAAACTCACCAGCCCTCGAATTGTGATTAAAAAATTGGGCTTTAATTGGAGAAAGACTAGAAATAAAAGGCGTGTTCAGTTTGAAAGTCACAATATTCGTTTTTGCACGAGACCTATCTTAGCAGTGACGAAGATAAAGAAAATAACAGCAATTCAGACGAGGAAAAAGACGAGGGAGAAATGTCGGGAATAGAGGAAAAGCAAGAAAGTTAAGTGGAAACAGTTATAGAGGATAGTGTGTAATACGTGTGACTGATATTACTGGAAGTGTGATAAATTGATTTGTAGTGCTGTACTACTTCAGCTCAGAAGCATGTGCGTCATCTCACTGCAAACTGTACCTCTCTCTCTCTCTCTCTCTCTCTCTCTCTCTCGATGCCAGCGTTCCCGCAAAAGGTGAGTAATGACTCGCATTCAACCTTTCATATAAAATTTTCATTCGTCAAGAAGTAACGCGCAACCTCTAACATTTGCGTCTTGAATGTACGGGTCCATGGTAAACGAGGACTGCATTTAATTTGTTGCAGCCAATCGCGGCTCTTAGTATAAGGATGCAACATTTTATTTTTAGCTTATGTTAGTGCACTCACACGATAGATCCATTGTATAAGAGTCGTTTAACGAATTCCATTGCTATGTATACTGTCATAAAATGTTTTAAAATCGGCTGGAAATCCGGAATTAGCTCTCAGTAAACGAGTCCTATGTTTTTGAGGTGTACTTTAGCGAGGAGTACGTTGTGTCCCTTAAGCCACTGTTCCTCTCAATTTGTATCATTAATCTATCTAGCAACGTCAAGCAATGCGTCTTAGTGAGCGCAAACCTGGACTTAAAACGAAAATGCCTTTGGCGGGTGGCCTGCGTTCCAAAAAATAGGCGGTGGCAGACTAACCTGGTATAAACACACCAAAAATTGTCATTCAGCCATGCTTGATTAATGACTTGCCTGCCCCAGAGTATAACAGTGTATCATATAATCGTATATATACATTTTATATTCATCATAAACTACTTTTTTAAATTAAAAGCCATGTTTAAGGAACAATGAACTGCAAAATCTTCACATATGCATGAGAAAAATAAGCAAAGCACCAATCACCAGGTTACATTCGGAAACATTTTTTGGTATGATTATATCTTTATTTATACAACAGTAACATATTAGAGATTGCCGTGATATGTAGACGGTTTGTCCATGATATGAGTGTAAAACGGTTTCACGGTGTCACCATAGACTTGGCTTGTTTTTTCCCAACGAATATTTCTTGCCACGAACTTTCTGGTTAAACCATTTATTTTTGTTTCCTTGTTCACCTTTCTCTTATGAAGGACTTCACCCGCAGGACTTTCAAATGCTCCTAGGATCACACACCTTCGAGGAGCGAACAAACTCTGGACCAGAGTAGCCAGGATGGGTGATCAGCACGAAGCCAGGTATGAGAGTAAGGTGTGTGTGTGTGTGTGTGTGTGTGTGTGTGTGTGTGTGTGTGTGTGTGTGTGTGTGTGTGTGTTTTTTTTTTTAATGCCCGCTTTTACTACATACGGCACCGCAAGCGGTGACATTAATGATGGATGGAATGAAGATGGAGCACCGGTGGAATGAGTACTTTTTCTTTTGTTCTTTTTCTTTTTTTCTTACTATATTAAAGTTCTTCTGCGGTGACACAGTTTATTTGAACAGGGGTGGTGTGGTGTCCAGTACCGCCGAAGCAAACCGGATGATTGTGAGTGTTAAGATGGGTCATTGGCTTGGGCAGGTCAAGTATCATGGCGGATGCCCTGACACTGACCTGCAATTTGGGGAGCACATGTGTGGAGCTGTGGGAGGAAGGGGAAGACTGGGGAGTGTCAGAATGTCCTCAATATGGTTGAGTCTAGTCTCCAGTGCTGTTGTGTGTGCTTGCAGAATCTCTTCTAGCGATTTATGGACCTTATGTACACCTGAGTCATTGGTAGGTGACCTCTTTCTCCAGCTGCTTGTTGAAGTGGTCACGGAGGCTATTGTCCTCGTGGTGAACTGTCGCTGGTAAGGTTGTTTGTAGGTTATGGGTGGTGTCCTAGACGTCCTCGAGAGCACGAGTCAGGGCTGCCTCCCATGCTGCAACCCGGTCGATGAGAGTCTCAAGTGTTTCC
This sequence comes from Tenodera sinensis, assembly GCA_030765045.1. Taxonomy (NCBI): domain Eukaryota; kingdom Metazoa; phylum Arthropoda; class Insecta; order Mantodea; family Mantidae; genus Tenodera; species Tenodera sinensis. The sequence continues at coordinate 209,654,614 of CM060964.1, read as the reverse complement.
TGTAGTTTCTGCAGTGCGGCGGTGTTGTGGACTACGGCGGTGTAAAGTCTGTTGTCTACGACGTTTTGTTGGTCGGCGGTGTGGCGGTTGGTGTTGATGTGCGCTTGGTGTTTGACGGTGATGGTCTGGGAGTCGGAGACTGGTTGTTGTGAGGACCGCTTGTGAGCTGCAGGTGGTTGACGACGTGGATTCCTGGGGCACGCCGCCTGGCCCGTGAAGTGGCCGGTGCACGTGGCACAATACGGGGCGACGTGTCAGGTCGTGGCTGGTGCAGAGGGTGGTGATGGTGCCAGCGCCACATTAGTGGCAGCGTAGGGCGTCGGTGCAGGTGTCGGCGGTGTGACCGTATTGGCAACAGCGTCGGCAGGGAGTAGGGCGGAATGAGATGGCGGGGGAAACCAGAGAACCCGGAGGAAACCCGCCTCAGCGCAGCTTCGTCCACCGCGAATCCCACTTACTATTTCCTGTGGTGCAATTTCATTGTGAAGAATGGAAACAATGAAGTAAAGTTATTATACATTCACATTATTGAATAAACTGTTTTTCAGTGGCTTTAAGTGGGACGGCACGCAAGCGATATAGATCATTTCGACACAGATTTCTGATAGCAAATGGACACATTTAAGTATAGGAGTCAAAAAAGTATTTTATATTATTCTGGAAACAATTTCCTCAATTAACATTCCGTTGTATTTATAGTTTGTAATCAAGTGACAAGAAATACCTTGTTTTCGTATAATGAACGCTGCAGGAAGGGTATGCACACTTATCCATTCCCTGTTTTGGCGAGCAGTTTGTCATCTGGGCTGTCAAGACTGTCCGCCCGCCCGCCTGCACAACCTGGCGTATCTTATCTGTTCCTCGTTTTTCATGACATTCCTGTTTTGTTCACTGGATACGTTACTAGAAAAGATAGCGAGTGGTTCCGCAATACGTTTCAAGCAACAACAAACCAATAAAAGCTGGTTGTACGACATACAAACTCCACTTCACTAGAACCAGAACCTCTCAAGTGAACTGCCGACCTCGCGTCTAGTTACGGGAAAATGTCAATTGAAATAACGATATTAAACAAAAACTGATGTTACATTTACATTACTTTATCATTTATTAGTATGCATACAAATTATTCTTACAAAGTTTACTATTTGAGCTACTTCATTTTGAGACAAACCTTTACAGAAAAGGTATATTACACATCATTACTTACAGATATAAGGGGAATAGTGATAATCAAAATGTTTAAGAAATCGAAGAATTGGTTTTAGGTGTCGGGCTTTGGTTGTCAATCACCATTTAATCATCAGGATGCCATATTTATATTCAATTCAGGCGCGCCCGCGAGCGCGCGCGCGCACACACACACTCATGCGCACACCTTTATCTAAAACTCTGCTTTTATTAGGGGGTCTCAGAACGTGCATTTCCCATAAAATCTCCGTACTCAATGTTTGGTTGGAATGCAATACTTCCTCTACTTACCGCAGGTAAGCAGTAGAGATAGTCAAAATTTATAGCTTCCTCGATTTTGGTTACAACTTTATCAAATTTGGATATGTTTTACACCCTTCTATGATACATATTGATGGTAGGTGTAGATAAAATTGACCACTGTTCTTGAGTAAAGTGTACAAGTATCTGTTTCAAAATTAGAATTTTCTTTGTATACCATTTTAAAAATAATTTCAGAAATCATTATGACATTAAATTTTGCACACTAGTTAGTTAATAGTAAAATAAAATTTTGTCACAATATCTCTGACTTTGTTTTACATGATTTTTAAAATTAATACTCCAAAATTGATATTTCTTTGCAACTTTGTGCATTTCTGCCATTTATGAAATATAACACCTATCAAAATTTCCTTGCATGAAACTGAAGCTTGTGGATATAGTAATACATGCGTTCGGAAAGTTATGCACTTAGACTACGAATGTAGATTCGTTGGAAGTTCGAACCAAAGTTAGTTCTAGATTGAATCTTAACACAATGTGGAATTATTGGATTTTTATGGATGCATGATTATTTTTACTTAGTTCCAATGTTGCATAGCATTTAACTATGTGGTTCAATTATCTGTTGATAAAAGTTATTGAAAGCGATATGTATAATGTTTAGATTTCAATTCCGCTTTAAATTATAGTGCTATTCAATAATTGAGGAACGTATTTTTCTTGCTCAACATCTTTCTATAAGGCGATGAATACACATGAAGTTATTATGTTGTTTAACGACGCTGTCGATTGCTAATCATATACATGATATTAGGGGTATAAATGCAGATATTTGAGTAAATGGCACCTTAATATGTACCACTACCACTAGCTACTGGAAGGCTGAGGTTTAGCCCGATGGGTTTTTGCTGCGTACCTACCCTCAATAGGGTTTAACGGCAGATAGGACATTTTGCTTAGAAATGGGTGATTAAGGGTGACTTTTTTTTTAAATTTTAGATTAATGTTTATTTATTAAGGAGGCTACTTTGCCCCTTTACTAATGACTCGCAGAAGTCAGCAATGTCTGCATTCTGTCGGAGGAAAAGTTTTAAATAAAGTTTTAAGATCCTTTAGATCTTTTAAATTTTGAATTTTGTTGAGGGTTTGAATTTTGAGCCGAACGACTCTCTGTTGGGACTATATTTGGAGTTTAGCTTTTACTGCTGTTGGATAAACTACTTGGTTATGGGATATACCCACAAGCCATGCGGGGAACCCTGTACGACCTAAGGCAGCGTATTCTGGGGTCATAGTCCCCAAGAGACCTAACCAGGGCGCTTTCATGAGTTGGTAACTTGTAGAATTTTGCTGCCCGGCGCCTAATTTCATCCTCCACGTATGGAAGACATGAGGCTTCGTGAAGTTGTCTCACGGGAAGGGTAAGGGGACAGAGACGATTGACCGAAGTCCCCTGTTCTGCGCCCTTTGGAGCCACAGGAGCCAAGTCCCTGCTGCCATGCCCCACACTTCACAGGCGTAAAGCATGAGGGGGATTATAAGAGCCCGGAAGAGGTGTAATTTCAGGCGGACTGGCATCTCAGACCTCAGCATAGGGTACAGTGAGGCAATAGCCCCCTGCATGCTCGCCGAGAGGTCTCTGATGTGCCCGCGGAAAGTTAGACCACTGTCCAGTTTAACTCCTAGGTAGTTGATCGAGTCTCTCCACTCAAGTTGGAAAGTGGGGCAGTCTGTGGGGATGGGGCGCCTCGTGAAGAGAATGGCATGGCTCTTGTCCGGATCAACGGACATTCGCCATCGCCGACACCACTCCTGGACAAGGCGGAGGTGTCTCTGTATGGGGCTGAAGGCTCTAAGAATGTGTTTGTTGGTGCAGAATAGCAGCACATCGTCAGCGTATTGAGCTATGCTGACCTGTGGCTGAGATGGGAAATCTACCATGTAGACGCTGAATAGCGTCGGGGACAGCACAGAGCCTTCGGGGACTCCGCCTCTTGTTGGTACCAGAACCAGAACCATTATCAGGTCGTACAGGTTCTCCTGTACGGTGTGTCTTTTCGCACAGCACCTCGCCGCTGATGCGGCTTTATTTGTGCGATATGGGAGGTTGTCCGTGTATTGTCGTGCGTTTTTGTTCTGGGCAAAGGTTTCTTTCTGTATACCTATTTCAGGATACAGAAAGGGGGCAGGAATAGGTGATGGGTAATGATGTGTTGGAGGATGGGAGTGGCGTTACCCTTATCCAAGGACGTCCTTGGGTAAGCGGTAGCTTTTCTTCCTTCTAGGTGCTAAGTGGTCATATTGACCTAATACCCGTACCAGCTGATTGGTGTGGGAGGTAATTTTCGAGTACATGGTTCGGGATCGCTCCTTTACCAAGTCCTCGATGTAGGGAAGTCCTGTTTGGGTATGTAGGATGTGAGACGGGAATCTACGTCCGGTATTGAAGATCATTCTTAGTGCCCTGTTCTGCACCGACTGTAGTTTGATGATGTGTGAAGGTGCAGCTGAACCCCAGGCTTCGCAGCCATAAAGGATCATGGGCGGAATAATGGCCCGGTAAATCCTTAATTTAAGGTGGTTGGGCATAGTAGATTTGAGGATAGGGTAGAGCTGTCTGAGCACAACGTGACCAACTTTGGCCTTTGCGCGGACGTGTGGGGCGTATGTTAGCCCGCGATCGAGGACAACGCCTAAGTATTTGGCAGAGGTTACCCATGGAATATTTCTCCGCCTGAGCCGAAGTGATCGATCCGGTCGCCAATTGCGAACCTTACCAAGGAGGAGAGCGGAGCTTTTCCCCAGACTAATAGCCATTCTCCACTTTTCACTCCAACGGTCGACGGCGTCGAGTTGTCGTTGAAGGGGAGGGAGGCAATATCTCACATTTTTATTCTGTGCCATGATGAGGACGTCGTCCGCATACTGGCATGTCGCAGTATGTTGTTCCGTGGGGAAATCGGACATATAAGCTGCGAAGAGTAGCGGGGAGAGTACACTGCCCTCTGGGACTCCGGCCGCTATTTGTCTTTTGGTAGACAGTTTTCCTTCCACTTTCACTCTGAAAGTGCGGTCCTGAAGGAAACTGCTAAGGATAGTGAGTTATGGTGGAGGGATATTTGCCTGCTTAAGTTTGTACAGAAGGCCCTGGTGCCAAGTTGTGGCGAAAGCCTTTTCCACATCCAGCAGCACCGCTACGGTCTTGATGTTTCCCTGGAAACCCAGAGACACCATCTCGGCCACACGCAGCAACTGCATGGACGTGGAATGACCCCGACGAAAACCAAACTGGTGATCCGGTAGGAGTTGCCTCTCCTCAAACAGAGGTAATAGGCGGGTGTGGAGGAACCACTCAAAAACTTTTGAGACGATTGGGAGAATGCTGATGGAACGGTAGTTGTTAGGAAAGACTGGGTTTTTGGTCGGCTTCAATAAGCATACCACCCTCGCTTCCTTCCAGAAAACCGGAAAGTAACGAAGACGGAGGCATGCATTGAAGATCCGAGTCAAACGAACCACAGCCTTTTTGGGTAGGTGCTGAAGCATGAGCGCCGTGACGCCGTCATGTCCAGGGGATTTGTTAGGGTTCAGACTTAGGATTTCAGAAATCACCGCTTTCGGGGTGATTATAGGGAGATGGATCCTCTCATGTAGCCGCCGTGGTTCCTCATAGAGGTAATCCACGGTTGCATCCACGAGTTCGGTAAAGTCTTCGTCTTGCGGGTCCTCCCGGGGTTCAAACTGTACCTCAAGGTGGTCCGCGAACACAGTGGCCTTCTCGTCGGGCTCAAAAGCGAGTCTCCCACGAGTGCCGTGCAGAGGATGCTGGTATAGGGCCTTGTCCTTCCTCAAGGCCTTTATAATACGCCAGGGTTTCTTTTCCTGTAGGTTTACAGTTTGCATTGTATTTTCCCAGGCTGATGTTCTATGCGCACGGAGCAGTCGCCTTACCAGGGATTTGAACCTCTGGTAGACTGCTCCTATCCTGGGATGGTGGAAACGCTGCCATAGCTTCCGAACAGTTGCCTTGGCGTTTATCAACTGTCGGAGTTCTATTGGTATGGTTCTAGGGTCTGGGGTGTTGGTGGGAATGCGGTGGGTGTGTGCGCGTACCACTTTTAGGATCTGGTGGGAAAAGTCCGACGCTGCCTCTTCCAGCGCCTCGATATCATCGATGCGAGGTCGAGGGTCGACGGAACGGTTTAGTTCTAGGACTACTGCATCCCAGTCAGTCTCAAATGTCCAGTCTGAGTTTAACAGAGCTGGCATGGCTACTATGGAATCCACCACAACAGGGTCATGGTCAGAATCCAGCTCATTTACTGCCGAGAGGTCAAAATGTAATGGCATGTTCTTGGTGATCATGATGTCTAAGATGTCAGGCCTGCCGCGGGCCGGATGGAATGTAGGACCTCTCGGCCCGTGCGCGACGAGGTTTGGGTCTCCGCTGATGAGGCGGTAGAGCCCTCGCCCCCTCTGATTGCTAATGCGACTGTGCCAGAGCCCATGCTTCGCGTTGAGATCTCCAGCGATGCAGACTACTGGGTGTAGGTTGAGGAGTGTGGTGTAATCTGCTTCATAGAAGCGATGATCTGGAGGGTCATAAGCCGCAATCAACAAAGTGTCCACACCACCAATGGCAAGCCTAATGGCAGTAGCTTCCACATGTTGAAGGGCAGGAAGAGGGAAGGGTGTATGGGTGATGATGCTTTTGATGAAGATTGCTGTACCTCCGCCCTGTCGGCCGACCCGATCAGACCGATGGGCGACGTAACTTGGCAGCGAGAAGTGTATACCAGCATGCAGGTGTGTTTCGGTCACCATGAGGATGTCGATCCCGTAGGACTGTACAAATTCTAGAATGCCTGGACGTTGTTCCCTGACGCCGTTGGCATTCCAGAAAGCGGCTCGTAATGGTCTACGCACGACGCGGTAGGCCATTACTGGGAGGATCTAGGGAACAGCTGCTCTAGTGTTTGCAGCAGGATCTGGTGTTTTTGTAGGACGTCAACATTGGCGTCCGTTAATGTCTGCATACACTTGCTCAAAATGGGAAGTGTCCGTTTAATCATGTCCCCGAACCAGTTGGACAGAGTCCTGAATTCCTCTAGGTCTGCCGAGGGTATAACACCTCCGAGTAAGGTCAATGGGGCCACCGGAGTGGTGCGTGCTGGTTGGGCTCGTTGGGTTGGGGCCGGGGTGGGTTCCTCGGCAGTGACGGTGACTGTGTCAGATGCAGTCATTTGCTCAAGAAGAGCTGACTGTTGTCTGTACCTTAATATGTATTCATTTGGGTGTTTCATCCCCTCCCCCCCCCCCCCCCCATTCATCTAACAGTTTTCCGGCGAACCAGTCACATAGTTTACTACCCGACGTTTCTGTGAAATGCTTTATATAGAAGGGATATTTTCTTCTGAGGAAATATGCACATCTAAAAGTTTACAGCTTAAAACAATATTACATACCTAACTCAGCATGAGAAGCGGCGTATTTGAGGTGGTAACACCAGAAATTCACTGCTGACCATTTTAAACCTACCGGCGTTCTAGTGGGCCCTGTGGCACGCATTTACTGGGGGAGAACCGACCACTCCCTCACGGTAAAAAAAGTTAATCACCACGCACACCATACCGGCTCGGCGGCCGCTCAATATCATTGTAACATCTTATTGGAAACATGCTAGTTGCAGTAAATTCCTTATTTACAGTAGTGCGGTACAGTGTCGGGTAACGAATAATATCATTTTTGTGTGTGATGGGCTTAAGACAAAACGTGTATTACAAGCTATTCAAGAACTTGGGAATGAAATCAAGCACTCAATGGAATTATATACAGCAAGTTGCAGAAGGCGTTCGAAAGTTTCTAGGTCTTTCTGATCCTTACATCCAGACAGACGGACATCATTTTTAGGATATTTTGATAATTAAAATCAACCTTATGCTTTGTTATTACCTACCATTGGTGCTTTGTTTGTATGGGACGTGAGGCTGCCCGTTTTCACTGAGTCACCCAACTCAGTACCTCATAATTTGTTACTCAGGACGGAAGGGTGAAGCTTTGGGATGTCAGAGTTTCCCTTGGGTCGCTCTTGCATGGTTTACTCTTATCAATGTATCAGGGTGTGGGACGTCATGATCTGGTGCTTTGGTTTTTCTTAAGAAAACACTCTATTCCATAAAATAACAATTTATATTACCAAAACTATTTCAGCTCACTCGCTACCATAATAATTTAAGTGTGTGCAAGAATGAGTTTTCAGTAGCACGTCCAAAAGTGTTATATTCCGCACTGCATCTCAGCACTACGTTCAGTCATACCTCCAAGTGAGTTGTGTCTGCCTTTTGCCCGCTTTCTCCCAACGTACCTACAAAAACCACCCCTTTGTCTGAATATCACTCACCCCGAGAACCAGAAAAGTGTACCGTTAGCTAAGGCTGTGTGCGAAGGCCTGGTAGTTCTACCAACATCATTGTAGAAAACCTCATCCTACACGTATTCAATTAATGATTTTATAAGCCTTTTCCATTACACGGACAGCTTCAGTTGGTAGATCTAATCTCCGACATTCACATAACTTCTAGGGGAGGTGGGCAGGGGCTCCGTGTTCAACCAACTAACTTAAAAAATGGTTCTACATGAGCGGCTTGAAACTTCTCTGAAGTAAGTGTGGACCATTTCAAACCTGCCGGCGTTCTAATGGGCCTTACGATATATCTTCACTGGAAAGGTCTAAGCGCGTTCTCGCATGGCAGGAAAATCCATGTGCAGTGAATGTTGCTAATTCATTACTATCAAATGAAGATAACCGTATAGTGGCCGCACGTGGCTTAGTGGTTAGGCCACTCGTCTCTCACCAAAGCGGCGCAGGGGCGGGTTCCCTCCGGGTTCTCATTCCACCGGTGTTCCATCGTCATTCTATGTATCATTAGTGTCACCGCCTATGGTGCTGCTTGCAGTAAAAGACGGTGCTAAGCATTATAAAAAAAAAAAAAAAAAAAAAAAAAAAAAACGCTAGAAGAAAAGTATAAATACACGGATACCGCCGAAACGTTTAATTACTACTACTTCTACGCACTGGGGATGTACAGGTAGCACTTAACCGTAAGGCTCACAAACGGGACACCGTTGTCACGTTTCTGAAACCATTGAAATCTTTAGAACGATTAAATCTATTTTTGTGCAGTGCTTTTGCTTACATGTCCTACCTTTTAAATACACCCAGTCTTAATTAGGTGTAACAAAACGATACAAAAATAATTCCCTACATATCTTAATAATAATAATAATAATAATAATAATAATAATAATAATAATAATAATAATAATAATAATAATAATAATAATAATAATAATAATAATAATAATAATAATAATAATAATAATAATAATAATAATAATAATAATAATAATAATAATAATAATAATAATAATAATAATAATAATAATAATAATAATAATAATAATAATAATAATAATAATAATAATAATAATAATAATAATAATAATAATAATAATAATAATAATAATAATAATAATAATAATAACCACAACGATCACGATAATAATGATAATAATAATCATAATAATCATAATAATTATAATAATAATAATCATAATCTGGTGCGGTATTTTTTTGGATGCGTGTATGGGATACTATGTTTCTGGTCTACTTGGGAAGGTGTAGGTCGGAAAGTTGTGGGTGCTCTTGATTGCTCCGGCTTTTTACAGTGTGGTTTTTGTTTGAGCACGAGGTCTTTATCTCAGGGTTGTCCAGCTGAGGAATGATCAGGTAATAAATTGAAGTCTTCTATTCCGTTTAATGTTTATTTCACTTTACTCATGCCCCCTTCCGACACACAAGACCATGAAGTATCGTGATCCGCGTAACGCACACATTCGTCTATCCCGCTGAAGATCTGCCAAGCAAGTGTCTTTCTCTCCCGAAGAACTGTATTTCTCAACTCGACCCTTCCGCTTGGCCAGCTTCACCTTGCAATTAGGCACGTACGTCTTCACGCGTTGGGTTTTTCAACCCTATTGTTCCCTTTCTTTCAGGGGTTGTTGCCTTCTTGCGGTACCGTTACTTTCCCTGCCTGTACCCTCGGCCCACCAGTCGAGTTGTAAGGTAAAGCTTCTATATTCGGTTTTCCATGATATACAAATTATTACGTAGGTATGCGGGTTTTAATTGGCGGGCGCGGGTTTCCGCATAAAATCATAATCATAATAGTAATAGTAATGGTAACGGTAACGGTAACGGTAATGATAACGATAACGATAACGATCACGATAACGATAACATTAACGATAACGATAACTATAATAATAATAATAATAATAATAATAACAATAATAACAATAATAATAATAATAATAATAATAATAATAATAATAATAATAATAATAATAATAATAATAATAATAATAATAATAATAATAATAATAATAATAATAATAATAATAATAATAATAATAATAATAATAATAATAATAATAATAATAATAATAATAATAATAATAATAATAATAATAATAATAATAATAATAATAATAATAATAATAATAATAATAATAAATTATTAGACCGAATCTCAAACTTAATGTTGCCTGGTCACTGAAGTCATATAAGGCCGTCTGTTAGGTTTGATAATTGCATTTAAGCAATAAACTAATTACAATATTTATGTATTACCTCGTTTGAGGTTTCCCCAAGCCATAAACATGAAACAGAATTACAACATTGGAAGGTTCAATCGGGCTTGAAAAATGCGAGGAAAGACCAGGACTCGAAACCCGTATCTTCGACTCCCCGCATTGGTGCTCTTACTGCTTCAGTTACCACGCGAGATGACCGTACGGTCACTAAACCTGTTCATCTGATTCAAGCATCCCGATCTTGAATATTAGAGATATTACATCTGCAGGTGGGTTGTAATGCTGTAAGTGCTTTACATCCTCAGGCTTTATAGTTAATTATTATGATTAGGGTTAAACAGCCCAATGCCATAGGTAAATGTGGTCCATGACTCCAAAGTAGGTATACACTCCAAAGTACTCCAAAGTAGGTATACACTCCCAAAATGTGTTATAGGATTGATTTTCCGTAAAACTTGTACACATTGTAAATTAATTTATCGTGTGGTGCAAAATTGAACGAATACGATGTTTACCAAGTACCCCAGTTTCTACGCTTTAGTGGTCATCCGGTGAAGATGCAAACATCGTTATTGCCCTCGCAGTCCATTTTATGATGAACATAAATTGCCTCGAATAAGCCCACCCTTAAGAGGGTGAAATTGAATTAGGTACACAATAATGAAGATATCTACGCTGGAGCAGAAAACATGATATAAAAGTGGCTAATTTGCTTCACTGGCATACACAGTAGGAAGTAAAAAAGTGGGAAAGCTGTTAGATTAATGTTGCTGCATATGTAAATATGTAATAAAAACTACAAAGACACAAGATTGTATAATAGCAACTGCAACTTCTAAGTTTAAAAGCAAAATTGTGTCTAATAAGCAATAAGAGGCTGGCCCCTTAGCGGAGGTGGTAGAGCACCTGTTAAAGTGCTTCCGGTATTCTTTACTTCTTTTGTTATATCTTAAATCCTTTAATTATTAAAACATCAGGCTAACTATAGTGTAAACCAAATATACATAAAACGGCTATAGCAATGTTTTTGGGAAAAATAAATTTGGAGTATGTCTTAAAAATTTCTCCCCTCCCCCTCCTGACAAAGAAAGTCGGTTATTAGGGATTTTTCATAGTCTAATTGAATATTTCTCTCCCGTCACCTGATTTAAAATCCTGAACCTTTAATAATACGAAGTCAGCGAGCGATAGATTTCAAATATCAGAGGCAAAGTCAATAATTTTGAATTATCACCCTAGCATTTATGAACAAAAGCAAAGCCTACTGTATATCAATCGTTGTTTCATCATAGACCCAACCAGCCTAAGGATTTTTGAGGCTAGAATCAGTCTGAAAAATTGAATGCCATAGCCGAGAGTTGAATACGGATGTTTTCGCTTTCAGTGTGGTTGCTCTACTATATGACATTAAATATTCCAACTGCCATCATACTTACCGGTAAATCACCATGGGTCTCTACTCAGCTTACTACCATGGCATAGCAGTTCGGCGTCAAACCAGAGCCTCATCAATCCATCTGCCGGCGTCGCGAGCAGTTACGGATGATCATCCAAGGGATATGGGGAAGTGATGGGGTCAGCATCATACTTCCCTCAGCCCGAACGTTGGTTTCACGGCCGGACGCAAATTAGCTAGTACAGTACGATTTTTAGACCTAACCCTGCTTATCTGTGTGCGCAGTAGATGGAGCAGTCAAATTATCTTCTGGGAGGGGTTTTGGGTTAGCAGTAGCTGAGTTTCGGGCGTATGCACATCGTGAGAGGGAGTGACATTCGCTCCAAAACCGACCCATACGGACCGCTAACTTCATAAGAACTCTAATCACCATCCGAAACAAAAGCGCGCTATGATCAAAACTTTGCCAGACCGAGCTACACGCATTTGTGAACCACAATATCTAAACCAAGAATTTGAATACCTAGATAAAGCACTGCAATTATATAGCTATACTAAACGTGAAATCAACAGAGCATTACACCCTAAGAGAGGTTCCACCACCACATGAATATCCAATAACAATAGTAAGACTTTTCTAGCATACATCAGATCAGTGACAGACCGCATTGGGAAACTACTCATATGCCATAACATTGACACCATTTTCAAACTTACAAAACAGATCTGCAATATACCCCGATCAGCCAAAGACCCCAGTGATCCTCTATCTACAGCGGGAGTGTATAGAATAGCATGTTCATGTGGTAAACTGTGCATTGGGACCAGGGTTCCTAATGTTTAAAATTAAAATTATCGTACGGGCCACTGAAAATTATAGATTTGTATTAAAAATTATCGTACATCATAAACTAAATGCTATAAAAGTAAATGTATCGGCATAGCACTTATGAAAATTTAATAGTATTGATGTTTTATGGTACAAGATTGATGAACTTAATCAGTATTACAACTTCAGCACTTATGTTTCTGGCACTACTCATGAGAAAGTTCATCTTCCTCGACTGTTGCAGCATTATAAAAATTTGTTGTTGATCTAAACTTTTACATCTCGGTCACTTGCAGATTTTTGGACCCACTATATTCTTTCATAAGCTGAGGCGACCAAATAGGCCTATTTACCGAATCTAGCGCCAATCTGTTTCTGATTTTGGTTTTTATTAAACTTAGTTTGGAAAAAACCCTTTCACAAGAAGTGTTTCTGAGGGGCAACGAAATCACTGATAATGCAACCTCCACCAGTTCTTTTAAATCAGTATTTCCATCAAGATGTCATGCATTTAACAGCACTCCAGAAACTCCTAGGTTCAGGCATGTTCTTTATTTCTTACGGAATATCACTTATTCCGAGTTTTTTTCCCATTGATCATCAATTTTCTGAACAGTGCCTCCTTCATTGAGATTACCAGATCTGGGCACACTTTCCACAAGAGGATAAAGGGTAGAAGGATTAGTAAGATATGACATGGTTGCCTTAGAGGGGTGGAGAGAGGCCATGAGGGCAAAAGTGGTGTCGCTATTAATTTAATTTCGCTGGTCTGAGAAACTAGTGAAAATGATTTTCACCAGTGCCGAAATTATCGTACACCGCCATAATTATCGTACGGCTTGACAACCATGAGTACAAACATGCAAATTATCGTATGCCCCCATAATTATCGTACAAGTTGGCAACCCTGATTGGGTCCACAAAGCGAAGCATAAGTACTCGCATTGACGAACATAAAAGAACGTCTGGGTCAGACTGAAAATTCAGCAATTGCAAAACGTGCCATAGAAGAAGAAGATGAACACATCATCCAGTACAAAAACACAGATATTCTAGCCTCAACGTCCCAATACCATTCTCGTTTATTCCGCGAAGCCACCGAAATACAAGAGCATAAAAACAACTTCAATCGCAAGGAGGAAGGCCTTAAACTTAACAGATTATGGCAAACAGCACTAACTAAAGCAAAAATCAAGTACTCCACACAAGCCAATCAGACGCCACCAACATTGGTCCAGCCCGTTGCCCATCCGGACCAATCACAACAGACCTCCCCTCCAGCCACTGATATAGATACCGCATCCCAGCACAGTGTAACAGGGCAATTTAGCAATGGGGCTTCAACGCTGACGTAGAAGCTGCTTTAGATCGGTGCTGGCAGAACGGCCTCATTTACAAACTGGACCACAATTTCCCGGCACTCCAAAATTATCTGTGCCTGCTGCACAACTTCTTAGAAAATTGACACTTCTACTTCCAAGTGGGCCACTCCTCCTCTTGGGAGAGAGTGATGCGGGCTGGCGTCCCACAAGGGGCAATCATGTCACCGTTCCTGTACATACTGTTTACAAATGATTTCCCAGTGGACGCAAGATGCAAGGTCTCCATGTATGTAGACGACACTGCAATATACAACCACCACAAAAATGCACAAACAACTTCCTCTCATGGCTCCATAATTGGTAAATCAAAATTAACCCCGATAAATGCCAGCTAATACATTTCTCAAAGCGGCATCACACTTTGGCAATGGACCTAACGGTCGGTGGTCAAGTATTGCACTGTCGCCAGCATGTCAAATACCTCGGCGTCACCATGGACCGCACGATATGCTGGTCCACCCACATAAAAAATACCACCAACAAAGGCAGACAGCGGTATTTATCTTCCGCAGCAAACAGCTACAACTTAAATCCAAGCTGATTTTATATACGTCATTTATACCCTCGGTGGTCCTGTACGCATGCGTGGCCTCGACAAATGCCTCTAAAACCGCCCTCAAACAAATTCAAACCCTCCAAAACCTCTCCCTTAGAAAAATCCCCTCTGCTCCACTCCTTACCACCAACCAAACTCTTCACCTCGAAACTCAGATCCCGTCCATTCCAGAGGCAATAGCAAAAAGAGCAACGGCAACATGGACGCGCATTAGGAACCACCAAAACTACGTGATCGTCAACATTGGCAAAGGCGAGCCGAAGCACCGCAAACATACTAGAATAAAAACGTTCTAGACGCGGCACGGCTCGCCGACTAATGCGCGTCCATGCAACCTCGGCTTAGGCCACACACAAGTTACGGCAGAGGCCCTCGCCTCGGAAAACACCGAGGAGCTACACCCTGCCCGCGCAGGAAAACAGCCGGAAAATGTAAATATTGTAAATAGTGCAGTGCGGGAGCTGGGACGCATATTTCTGGTGTGCCCAGGGAAGGTGTGTGTGTAAGCGTATGAGTGTGAGTGTGGGTGAATGCGTGCGTGTGTGTATATATAAATGTATAAAAAAAACCGAAAAAAATGATTGGAACAGACACCAAAAGACAAACAAAGACTATTATCAGTGACCTAAAGATGGTCACCGTATGGGTTTCTGGTGAAACCCAAAACTATAAGCTTGTAAATAAAAATAATTGTAAATAAATGTAAATTTTTAGCCTGTAAGCCGGGCCCCTTGTACCGGCACCAGGCAAAAATTAGGAATAAAGAAAACTTGAAGTAGTACAGTTCACACAGTTCATAAAGAACCATCTCACCCACTTTCCTGTTACCATTCCTCCTCTACAACACCTGGAAGCGACTGCCATAAGGCTACCCTTGGGCGGGAACAACCTAGTGCTTTTTTTTTTTTTTTAATATAAACATTCTTTATTTTCGGCATGTTCCATTACAAAAAACGTAATACTACATGCCATTATAGTACATGCTTAATAAATATACTAATACATAGTTTTACTTATGGGATATCGTTAGTTGCACTCTAGAGTTTATCCAGTTCTATTGTGTTTAGGTATTCAATAAATTCAGTTGTGTATTCCGTTACTAATTTATGTTGTTGGAATGTCCATTTTCCATATTTGTTTAACATAGCTTTCTTGAATTTGATTCTTTCTCTGTCAAGTTTTGGACATTCAAATAAAACGTGTACTACGGTCTGTTCTGCTGTTCCACAGGAGCACATTGGAGAGTCCTTTATCTTAAATCTGTAAAAGTAAGAATTAAGTCTGCCATGTCCGGTTAGGAAAGTTGTGACTTTACCAGTAAGTGGAAATTTAAGTCGTAATCTATCTGCCACTGTGGGGAAATAAGATTTAGTCACTGCTCCATTTTTGGTGTTTCGCCACTCACTTTCCCACTGATTCACACTTTCTTCATGTAGCTTTCGCATGATGTCACTCACGGGTATCCTGTCGAAACTAACTGGTAGGTCCTTGTTGTTCGCTGCCTGTTTCGCCAGTTGGTCAGCCAGCTCGTTCCCTTCAATTCCGACGTGAGCCTTGACCCATGTGAAGTAGATAATCCAGCTGTGTGCTTCTAGTTGCCTTATTTGTTTTCTTATTTGTTCAATAAGGTGAAGATGGTTGTTAGAGTTCCGTAATGAATCAAGAGTGATTCTGCTGTCAGTGTATAAAGCAGCTGTTTTTTGAACATGCTGTAGTTGGAGATGTTCAAGGTGTTCAAGGGCTTTGAGAATTGCGAACTGCTCTGCTTGATTGTTAGAACATCTACTGTGTAATTTATATTGTAGTTGGTGGACTAGTACTTTGTCTATGAATATAGCAATTCCGGATCCAACTGCCGAATCTTCCTTACTTCCATCAGTGAAAATGTCTACTAAATGGGTTTGATCATTGGGTTTCTCTTTGATCTTGATTATTTCTGCTGGATGAGGCCACGTTGCGTAATGCTCTGCTGTATCAATCGTAATTCCTTCCTGGTTCCGTTTCTTGCTTTCATATAATCTCGCAATCTCCCGAATATGTATCCCTATGGGAGTGTTTTTTGACAGAATGCATAGTGCTTCAGATGACGTAGTGCGATATGCTTTAGTTATTTTTATGTTAATAAGTCTTTGGACTCTTTGTAGCTTGAGTTTGTTATATCTTTTGTTGATTGCTTCTGCCCATACAGGTGCCCCGTACGTCAGAATGGGCAATAAAGGCCCTTTATATATAATTCTCATCACATCACTATTTAGTCCCCAATTTATTTTTGCGGATTTGGCCAGTGCATGAATTAGTTTTATGCTTTTTTCGCTAACGTATTCTATATGCCGAGTAAAGTTGAGTCTATGGTCAATAATTATGCCCAAATATTTTAAGCTTTCTGTCTGTAGTAACTGCTTATTGTTTAAGTATATCTTGAGTACTCGCTCAGGCAATGGTATTCTTCTCGAAATTACTAACACTGTAGACTTCTGCTCATTGAAGACGATTTTGTTATCTGTGGCCCATCTCGATATTTTCTGCAATTCGATGTTAGCGTAATTTTCTATTTCAAGGCTGCTACTTCCTTTAATAACCAACATTACATCGTCTGCAAAGGCGATGACCTTTGTGTTTTTACTATATTCTAAATTCAGAAGTGAGTTATAGTGTATATTCCAGAAACCCGGACCGCTACAGGAACCTTGTGGACATCCTTTGGTGATTGTCCTCTTTATGGGTATGCTGTTAGCTGAAAAAGTAGCACTCCTTCCATTCAAATAGCTTTTGGAGAGATCATAGAGGTTCTGTGGGCAACTGAACTCTCTCAATGAAGCCAGGATGCTAGGCCACCATGCAGCATCAAACGCACCTTTAACATCTAAGCTGATAAGGGCAGCTTGTTGACCTTTCTTTAGGATGTCTAGGATTATTTGTTTGAGGTACATCAGAGCGTCGACTGTACTGGTTTGTGGTGTGAAACCAAATTGGTTATTGTTCATAAGGTTGTTACTATGTATGTGGTGCATTATCCGTTGTATTAGTAGTTTCTCTAACACTTTGGCTGGAACATTTAATAAGCTTATTGGCCTATATTTGCTTACCTCATCGGAGTTCTCTTTGCCGGCTTTAATAATTGGTATAATTTTAGCGTGTTTCCATGCACTGGGGAAATAGGTTCTTCTTAGACAGCCGTTATATATAGCTGTGGTCAGTTTGGGAACTAGTCTGAACACTAATCGAAGTATCTCTGCAGTGATGCCGTTCTCTCCTGGAGCTTTTTTGGTGTTCATATTATCTATAATAGAGGCTACTTCTGCGGTTGCAAATGGAGTATCATCCCGGGTTTCTAATTGTTCCTTTATTTTGTGCCTGATTTGTCGGTGGTGATCATTGTCCTCTTTCACATCATCAATCGGCACAAATAAATCCATCATGACACTCATAGTCTCTTTCAAGTCACTGGTATATGTGCCATCGGGTTTCCTTAAGGTTGACAAGGTAATGTTTTGTTTCATCTTCCCAGATGACAATCTGTAAACTGCATTCCACAGGTTCGATGTCGTTGTAACATTACAATAGTTTTTCCACGACTCATATTTCGCCCTTTTAATTGACGACTCATATCTTCTTTTCACTTGGGTGTATAGCTGCTTGCGTCGTTCTCTCTCATTTTCATTGTTTTTTATTTTTTGGTACCTTCTTCTGGTTGCAGTAGTCTTCTTCCTCATTATTGTCAACTCCTGTGACCACCATGGAACTGGTTTGTGTTCAGCAGCTTTCTTTCTTGGCTTACATGTTCTAAAGGATTTGTGACATGCTGCAGTTATGGCTCCTTCAAATTTATATATTATTTTCTCTATATCTGTTTCCATAGACACAATTCCCTGTAGAATATCATCCACTTGTTCCATGTCATTACTTGTTATTTGTACTCCAAATTTAAGCTTAAGTTCTTCTAGAAACTTATTGTTAAATTCGTTGTAATTTTCTTCCCGGACTATATATCTAGTCCCTATGAAATTGTTGTAGTTGATTTGATCATTTCTGTATTTTATCTGGAATGTAATCATCCTATGGTCGGAGCAGTTTTCATCGTCTAGGCACATCCAGTTATGTATAAGTTTCAACATATTGTTGTTAGTGACTGTTAAATCTATGTTACTGGATCCT
Organism: Tenodera sinensis; assembly: GCA_030765045.1. NCBI lineage: Eukaryota > Metazoa > Arthropoda > Insecta > Mantodea > Mantidae > Tenodera > Tenodera sinensis. The sequence continues at coordinate 209,636,186 of CM060964.1, read as the reverse complement.
AAGGATGACTCAAACGTTGTTATCTCTATATTGTCATTGATGAGATGTAGGTTGTTGCTTATTACAAATTCTTCGAGCCTTTCCCCTCTCTTATTTGTTATTGTGTCGTGCCAAGTCTTGGACCTTGCATTACTATCCATGGCCATTAATAAAAACTTTCCTTTAGCGAATTCTGTGATTGCTTCTAATTGTAATATATTTTTATTAATGTCATCATTGATATCTAGATAGCTGCTAGCGGCTGTTAAGGTTAGATTGCCTCGGGTGATTTCTAGTACTACGTTATCTCCGTCTGAGTGCTGCTTTATTAAAATAGCGTCAATCTCTTTATTGGTGACCACAATGACAGCTCTCTTTGTGCCGTTTCCACAGCTGAAAATTTTATATTTATGAGGAATCCCTTTAACTTGATTGTTTATTGTGTAGGGTTCTTGTACAAAGGCTATGTCTATTTTATTCTTTTCAATGAAATCTTCCAGGTGAAATGAAATCTTTCTAGTGCCTGTGGCGGTATATAACCTGCCGGATGGGCGCTTCTATGAAGCGGACATCACTGCACTCCTGAACCTACACCACAGGGTATGCATTGCAGGCAACTTCAACGCAAAACACCCAAGCTGGCACAGTCACACTCAGAACGTTAAGGGTCGGGGACTGTACCGTCTCATTAGCGGGAACCCCGCTCTTTTCGCGCATGGTCCGAGAGGTCCAACCCACTTCCCGACACGCGGCGTCGTGGACGTCATAGACTTCATTGTCACCAAGAACATTCCATTTCACCTGGATCCCTCGGTGATTAACGCTCTGGATTCCGATCACAACCCAGTTGTGGTCGACTCAGACGTTAATTCTACTGCGCTGAGAGTGCCGGACTGGGTTGAGGAATTCGACTGGGATGCAGCCGTCCTAGCCCTCCAAGACTCCGTGGAAGCACGGCCTCGAATAGACTCGATAGAGGCTTCCGAGGAGGCAGTCGCGGGGTTTTCAACCTCCGTCCTAAATGCGGTCCTTGCTCACACGCACCGCTTTCCTACCGACGCACCATACCCTACAGCCATCCCTGTCCCACTGAAACGCCTCATTCAAGCAAAGAATGCTGTAAGAAGGCTATAGCAGAGATTCCGCCACCCTAGGATAGAAGTAATACACCAGAGGTTCGAATCCCTGGTGAGACGACTCCTAAGAAAACATAGGCAAGGAGCTTGGGAAAACACGATGCGTCGCATAAACCTCCTGCACAGGAAACCGTGGTGCATCGTCCGAGACTTGAGGAAAGATAAAAGTGTACACGAGCACCCTATGCATAGCCCTAGTGGAAGACTTGTCTTCGAACCAAGGGAAAAAGCAAAGGCGCTAGCAGACTATGTGGAAAGTCAATTCCAGCCCAGGGAAGATCCACAGGACGACGACCATATTGACCTCGTAGAACAAGTGGTAGAAGACTTCTGAGAACTCGGACCCGCGGACTACGAGGACTTCCCCTCGCGAGGTAACTACCACCATCCAGACTCTAAAATCCCGGAAAGCCCCTGGACAGGACCGTGTAACAGCGGAAATGCTACAGCGCCTTCCCCTAAGAGCCGTGATTCATTTGACTCGGATTTACAACGCATGCCTCAGCATGCGCCATTTTCCAGCTGTCTGGAAACAGGCACATGTGGTGTGCGTTTTGAAGCTGGGCAAGAATCCGGTTTTTCCTTCTAGCTACCGAAGCATCAGCCTCCTGCCAGTTATCTCGAAAGTGTTCGAGAAACTGCTGCTGGCCCGCCTCGGACCTCTTCTGGAGGAAAAAGGTCTCCTACCGGAACATCAGTTTGGTTTTCGTTCAGGCCACTCCACGACCGAGCAACTACTGAGGGTAGCCAAAAAAGCTTCCCTGTCTTACCAGGAGAGGGCTAAAGCGGTGGCAGTGTTGCTTGACGTGGAAAAGGCATTTTCTACCACTTGGCACGAAGGGTTTGTCTACAAGCTCGTACAGCATGAAATCTCACCTCAATACATTTACTTGGTGGCTAGTCTCCTACAGGAACGTAGCTTCCGGGTGAAAGTGGAGGGTTCATTCTCAAGAGAAAGGCCCATTGGCGCAGGAGTCCCCGAGGGCAGTGTACTGTCACCGGCACTCTTTGCCGCTTACATGGCCGATCTCCCCACTCATCCAACACACACACACACACACACACACACACACACACACACACACACACACACACACACACACACACACACACACCACAACAGACACACACACGCATGTCAATATGCGGACGATCTCATGATCTTCGCTAACAAAAACCCGCGCTACAGCTACCGTCAAGTACAAGCCCATCTCTGTGCCATCAATAGATGGTGCGAGAACTGGCGCATGTCTATTAGCCCGGAGAGAAGCTCTGTGATTCTCCTGGCTAATACGTTAGCGAACCGGTTCCCGCAGAACCTCGTGCTTCAGCACCGTCGGATCACCTGGGTAACTACGGCGAAGTATCTCGGGGTCACGCTGGACCGGCGGCTGACATATAGATACCACATCAGGGGCAAAGTACTACAAGGGCACGCAGCCCTCCGGCATTTATATCCCATTCTCAGTTCTAAAATCATACCTTTACGCCTGAAGCTCCAGCTATATCGTACGATTATCCCGCCTCTGAGTTTGTACGGATGTGAGATCTGGGGAGTGGTGGCAAAGTCCACCTCCATCAGGCTCCAGACGTTGCAGAATCGGGCATTAAGGATGATCTACGATATTGGCTGGAGATTTCCTACCCATATCCTTCA